>JAWQRJ010002018.1:0-14369 GCA_033557515.1 Diorygopyx duplodentatus | reverse complement strand
ATTTAGCCCTGTATTGAAATAGGCAATGATAACAATACCGTTCCGTTTAAAATTAAAAAAAAACTAAAGTTTGTTTTTGTTTGTTCAGCCAGTGTCACTTAACTTTCATCACAAAAATCAAACCGTTATAATTAATTCGACGTTTTATTAAATGATAAAGGGTTCTCTCCAACGACACCAAGTTTGTCAATTACGGCGGAACCATACCGAAGTTATAAACATTTCTTCAGGCAGATGTTCCACCCCCTAATTCATGAGTTAGAACAAATAGTCTTAAATGAAAATTATGTTAAATTTTCTCGAGATCTCAATTTTTCGTCGGCCTTAAATTGTCATAATTTCGAAAAACAATTTTTTTCTAGTAGACCATAACAATTACGCCATCTGGCGGCAAACATAGAAGCTTAAACATAATTTAGATAAATAATAGAGTAAAACAAAGATGCTCCAGCCGATTCTGTTCAACATATAAAAATGGAATCACAGAAAACTACTTAAGCAATAAGAAACTCGCTGCCCTGGTATATAGGGACATGAAAAATATTGTCTTTTCCTCAAAATTTCGTTTTTCCTTTCGTAGTTCCTTCGGATGGCATCCAAACTGCTTTGGATATTTCTAACAGCTACAATTCTTCGCTATAGTTCGCTGTTCAAACTGAAGATAAATGAAACAGTGATCCCTTTTTGAACACAAGAGTCGTCAGATTGAACAATAACAGAATGGCATCAGAATGCCATCAGCTCTTGCAGTTATATATATATTATGACTTCTACCACCTTCTACGAACAAAAATTAATGGGTCCTGAGTCTGAAATCACGTATCACCAAATATCTCATTCAACATAGATAAAAAAAATCTCAATTAACTTAAAGATATTTTAATTGATAATGGTTATCGTGGACCCTTGATAAACCAATTACTATTAATTAGGTAATTGCTTACTTATCCAAGGACCTCACATCTAAATTAATTAAACTTTTGAACAGAAATGTGATCACTATTAATTGAACAGCAGTGTGATCACTATATATCTAGCAGATAATCACTATAAAAAATTTCTCAACACTTAAACAAAAGACCCCCACTTGTTAGCGACAATATAATTTGATTAACCATATACCGTGTAATAGTAGCTTAAAGTATGTGAGACAGACTTGTAGAACTTTAAACTCCCGTATAATTTCTCATAAAAGGGATTGCAATAATAAGAATAAAGAATGGTCCTCAGCGCTCACACAGCATTTTATGACCACTAAACACGAGATTTTATACGATTTTATACACTGATTATAACAGTCGACGTTTGTGGTTGTTAAGGATTCATCAGAATGACAATTAAAATGAAACACTTTTAATTAATAACACTTTTATTTTTACTAAACTTGTTTCAAAACTCTTGTATGTAGCTTATTACTTTTTTAACTAAATTTAAATTGTATTAGAGGGGTTATCTTCCTGTGGTGACTAGATATGTAATAAATTGGTAATCGCTGAAAAATTGAAAACCTCGTAGACTGGCAAAATTGCATTAATCACATTGTGACTTGATGTAGAATTAGGAGTAACAACCCAACCCAACTTTGTATTGTATTGGTCAGAATTGATGACGGGTCAGCACAGAAGATAATTCTTCTGTGCTGATTTTTTTAAGATGTTTTGCTGATGTCCATATGTGATCTAATTTCAAAATCTGTATGACCGATTGTTCATTAATTTTTGTAGTTTCCTGATGATGAAAACAAATTTTTCGAAAGCTTGAAGTTGTGAAAAAGAGTACCTATTTTTCATTGACCACTAGACAGATGAAATAAAATCTTGTGTTATGCAGTCTGATGGTTATTGAAAAATAGATAAGAAATTAATAAACAATATCTAAAACCTGGACACTGTCGAAATTAATTTTGTGATGTCTATGTAAGCTATATGCTGCAAGAGCGACACGATTTTTCAACCACTGCACAGTAACCCCCACGTACCCCCTCACAGTTCATGTTAAAAAAATATACCCACGTGGCTTAATTCACATATAATGACGTTATATTTTAAAACAAAAAAGTGTTTAAAAGAAAATCAGACAATATTAATTACTAGATTACTGATAAAGGTTCTCAAACGGTAATAATTGATAAAGAGAATTATATGACTTAAGCCTCAATATTACTCAGTGACACGAACACTTATCAGGTAATCAACAATAACCGAATCAATAGTTTATATAAATACAGCTAAGAGTATAAACATTTAATTATTCATAATTCAACTCTTGCAAATCTATATCTTTTACCAGAAATTCGGAAGGATAACGTACCACTTAGGCCGACCATTTCAGCAACTGGTTCAGCCACGTGCAATCTATATTCCTAAGTGATATTTTAACGAACTCCATAACCGATGACAACAGTTATAATTGTAAAAGACACCTTGCAATTTATGGACCAGGTTAGAGGTTTGAATATCCCTGAAACTTCTTGATTACTTTAGTTGTTAGTATATTTAAAAATTCCCTTGGAATAAGTGTTAAAAATTATAAAACAAAAATGGAAAGATATTGGATCACACTGCAAGTTTGATTTGGAAATGTTCATGGTTAGCATTAGATTTGTTTTCAACAACGTATTTTTTTTTCATTTCAAGGGGATTACTATTTACAAAAGTTTGGAACGCCTATGGGCTTAGCCATATTTGGACAATCTTAGTTATGGATTTTATACTGGATAACATTATTCCTAAATTAAGTTCCTAAATTAAAAAACCACCGTTAATCAAGAAGTTTGTGGATGATATAATTATCGCTATACGAGGTTTAAGTGTTGATGAAACCCTGCAGATTTTCAATGGCTTTAATAAACAGATTTAGTGTACGATGAAACTGGAGCGAGAAGGTGCAATTCCATCGTATTTGTCCCATTTTTGGACATCAACATTACAAAAGACAAAAATATCAAAATAATTTTGGATTGGTACACTAAAAACAGTTATTCAGGATGTTATATCAATTACTATTCTAACCACTCATTCCAACATAAAGTAAGTGTTGTTAAATGCATGAGATATGAGATTTTGAGGATCTGCAGTGAAGAATTCATTAACACTAAGTTAAATCAAATTAAAATCAATTTTTATTAATAACAATTTTTCTGTACGGTTAATGAATAGTTTATTATTTTACAATGGTCATGTTCGTTCCGAGAAACCTAAACCGACAGTGAGTAATTTTGAACCTGAAGAGAACACGCGGAATCTTAAAAAATTAATGTGTATTCAGGATTTATCGTCTAAAATTTAAAAAAATGAATCCCATATTTACCACATACTGCCATAGTTGGACATACCCATACAAAATCAATAATTTATTTAGCAAAATTAAGGACGTTGTTCCGCTATTATACAAAAGTATCGTGGTTTATTGCATTGATTGTGGGGGCTGTGAGGGAAGATACATGGGGGTTACTGGGTAGTGGTTGAAAAATCATGTTGCTTTGCATAAGACTGTCACAGTCACTCTTATGCAAAGCAACATGATCTTATGCAACAACAGGAAAAAGTTGATGCGCTCTGTGGCACATAGAAAGATCACAAAATTAATTTCGGCAGTATCCAGATTTTATATATTGAACAAATTCGTGGTAATAAATTATTTTTAGAAATATTTCACATAAACTTAATAAAAACATCATTAACTTTAAGGCAGATGTGGAAAATCTCAACAGCATATATTTTCTCTTATTCACTACGGAAATAGTAGTAGAGCAAATTCAATCGGAAAGCAAATTCTCTTTGCACATTTTCCATTATTTGTGGCGTAATTCAATAGATGTTGACCTGAAGGCAAGAACAACAACCGAAATTTCTTGAAACACCCCATAAAAAATAATCGAGTGGTGTTAGATCTGGGAATCTAGCTGGCCACTCCCTAGTCCTTCCCCGTCCAATCCATCGATTTTGGACTTTGAGACCCACGCATTATGAGTGGGGCAGGTATTAAATGGCCACCGAGATCTCCAGTTTTGGGCCCAAATGACTTTTTCTTACGGGGGTTTCTTAAACAGACAATTTATGACCATAAGCGAGTAGAAAATTTGACTGCCATGAGGGCTAATATAATAGAAGCAGCTAACCTTATTACATCTGAAATCCTTTCTAGTGTTGGAAATAATTTTTATGACAGGTTGGTATATTGTTTAGCTAACCACGGTAGCCTATTTGAGCCGCACTTGATTTTTTTTTGAAATTTAGTATTGTTTTATGTACAAATGGGATTTTAAGAATTTATTTTATTTTCGAATATTTTTTAGGATCCATTTATAACCATAGATTTGTTCCTTTGTGAAATCAACATTTAATAACACATTTGAAAGGATATATTTTTAATCCTTCTGCCCTACGCAAATATTTTCGTAAGGCTTAATTATGATCGACTACCCAGCACCTAGCAAGTTTTACGACTGGTGAGTGCGCAACTGGGGAGTACGCCGTTCACTCCCTCGATCGCTCACTTCTTAAAGTATCTGTAGATGGCCATGTGTCCGCTCTGCTTGAGTCGTCTATGCCTATTTCAAACTGACCTATATAGGCTAAATTTCCTATTAGCAGAGCCCACTTAGCGGTATCTACGCCACAGATTCTTCTACAGTTCTTATTAAGACATTGGATGTTATCGTGCAACTAAATGTTGTATCGGTTTAGAACTATTATCTTGCAGAACTCTTCACATAGACGTCTATATGACTGTTACACATCTTATTACGGAATGGACATTACTGTCCATTATCTTTCAATTATTTTGCATCGCCACAAAAGAATTCAATTAAAGATTACTGCGTGTATGGCGGAATGCCGATCGTTAAAGGCCGGATTACGGCGGTCGATAATATTATTATAACTGCATCAAAATTCTTGCAGTTATTAATCGGTTTATGCCTGCACCGTTCAACTGTAGATGGCCGGTGACAAATTGTTATTACTATCCAATTTATTTTATAACCTCATTGATGATTATAAGGAAGGTTTACGGTTTATAACGCTATTATATCGAAGTTAATAGTTTCACAAAGCAATCATTTTTAGATCGGCGAACGAAACCACAGTCTGAACTAGAAGAGGGAGTATGCGCCCTTTTCTTGGAGTCGCGCGATGGCGTATGTCCTCTATTCTTTTTTTCTGAGCGAACACAATGGCATGCTTTCGAATTCGCGAAAGTGCACGATTCCGGTGACTCAAATTAATAACATCCTGCGCATGCACTTGAAAAATGTCGCTATTACGTCCAATTTACAGCCCCCTTTGTCGTGACGTGCGGCTGAAACAGGGTCTTTCGAAACGATTTGGACGTAATTACCCGATTTATGTCTAGGTGGACTTCGTGGTCTACATTTTTGCGCAACTCTACCCAAGAATGTAAATGCGCAAATAGCTCGCTCTCGCTATGACAGTATAGCATGCCATCTGTCGGTAAAGGCGGAATAATTGAATAAATTGTAGGGGGTTCCAGGAATTATGGCTAAATAATTAAATATACATACTGCTCATTCTACATACATAGTGGTATCGATGTTAGCAGTGGCTTTACCACGTACGTGTAATGGAGTGATCCTTGTAGACATAGATCCCACTTATTATGAAAACGAGTTTATTTTAATCGAAATTGTCGGCTTTACACTTCTCTTACAACAAGAATGTACTATAAGATTCACTCACATTTCTATAGTCACCACGCTTGGCTTAATCTTATTCTCAGTCTGGACGTTCTTTCGTTTACAGGTTCGAAATCTATAATTTTTTGTTTCATGTTGTTATCGATTATAAATGATCTTTCCCAAAAAAATTTGGATCCAAAGAAATCTTAAGAAAGAAATGACAGTGTACATTATATTGCCATTTATTAACCTTTGAAAATGATAGGTATGCTATAGAAACACGTGTAATGGTATAAAAACTGTGTTGTAGAACACTAATCTTATTTTATTATAACATAAATCCTTTCACAGTGTTAGATGTTGATGTTAGATTATAATTATTAAGTCCAAAAGTGGTCTACGGGATAATTAAAAGGCAGGTCATTAAAAAGCAATTAATCGTCGAACTGATCGTTACAGTTTCCATCATTTACCACGAATTTGTGAACACAATTTTAAATTGTACTCCATAGATGTTTCTATGGTGACAAAGTGTTGACAACAGAAACTGCCTATCCTGATTTTTAACGATAAAACGAGGTATCTTCTCGGTCTACCGTGCCTCCGTGACGGTTATTATTAAGTCATCAAGGGAGATTGACCGTTGCGATTTCCCATTTTTATAAATACAGCAGTGACTGTAAGGGGGCCATCATCGCTGACGCCGCAAGACACTTTTTCTTCACGCCTCTGGTACCACTTCTTTATGATCATTCGCCGACAGTTCCTTTACAGTTTCGTTTGCCATTGAGCCGCGGCATTCTCATGAAGGTTAACAGCCTCTAATAGTCAGGGATCATTTTCGAGCGGATTTTTTGTCGGTTTAAACGGAAGAAGTAACGTAGTTTTGGGATTGAAGATTTAGATATAATATTTCATATATAATATTCCATTTAATTCAATATATTTTATGGAAGAAAATAGTTTCAATTGCAGAAACAAATCTGTCAGTTCACTTTAATGCCAGTGTAAGAACAAAAGCTTCAATAACGTATACCTCTCCTTTTAATGGCAGAAGAATGTGTTTTCTCAATGTTTACCACGCCTATTTATCGCTTATTATTAAGTCATCAAGAATAATTAACTAGTGTTAATTCCGATTTTTATAAATGCGGGAGTGCCCACCATAATTAGAAATTTAAAATGTCAATTGTCATTGTTCTATTGTGCTGGCGAAGATTAATAATAGTAATCAGATGTAACATAGAAGAGGGCCGAATGTATTTCTTGAAAATTATGTAAATGCAAAACAAATAGCTCTAATGTATCTTCGATGTAAATCTTAATATATTCTTAAAGCATAACATCAGTAATAGCTTCGTGGTTAGACTTAAATAATGTTCGGTCGTTATCTACTGGGTATATTGAGACGTCAATGGTAAAGCCGTACGTCAAGCGTTAAGAGGTAGCACTTCCGTTTCATGTTGTGCATTTTTAATGCAAAGGTCACAGCCGAAATACTGGCGGAAGACGATCTTCCATAATTCGTGGTGCGGAACAATCTTCGTGGGCATCAACGAAAACCAGGTTAATAAAGGCGTTAAATGTTGTTTGTTTGGAAGCAGTTGTTTCGGTTGGGTTTTTATGCGGTGCAGGAAAATAATTGGGCCTGTTAGATCTGAGGGTCATGGTAGTGATAAATTTCGGCTAATTTGAATTTTATTGGAAATTAAAAATTTATTGGAAATTTATAGGTACGTCTTTTGCCAATAAAAATTACTCCTAGATAAAACTGCAATTCTAAAAGTTTCAATCCAATTTAATTGAATTAAGATGCATCAATAATTGTCATTAGTTCTTAGAGAAAGAAGTTATTTGAGATTAAACTCTCTTTCTCTTGTAATACACTTTTACAATTTTGTCAATTTTCTCCTTCAGATCAGCTTCTTGTCGTCCATCAGTCTCTAGCATTACTCCCAAATACCGAAATCATGTTACTTGTTCTACCTTCTCCACCCCGATCGATATGTTCAGTTCACGCTGCTCTCCCCCCACAATAATTACCTTTGTCTTCTTCGTGTTTATCCTCATTCCATACATTACCATATTCCACGCATTCAAGTGGTTCTGAAGATCCCTTTCGGATTTCGCCATGGTAAGTACATTGTCAGCAAATGCACATTCATATCACACTTCAGTTGGTCTTAGTTTTCTGTATCCTATTGTTATTTTCTTCACTTTCGGGTTTCACATTTCCTCATTATCTCATCCGTAAATATACAGAACAGCACAGGGCTCAACACACCACCTTGTCTCAGACCCTTATACGCCTCAAACATTTTGGATTTCATATTTCTTTGGTTGATTTGCTTCCAATATATGTTTTTCTGCACTGTATCAAAAGCCTGTTCTACAACCAGAAACACAAAATGCACTGGACTTGGTCAGTAACGTTTTCTGGAAGAATAGTCTTTAACTAAAAAATACGAATGGAAAAATATGATCTGGGAAGAAGCATTCAACTTCTTCCCTTCTCAAAGCCACTTTGCGTCTCCTTTAGGGTTGCGTCTGTTACGTTGGTAAATCTGTTTCCCAACACTCTTTCATAGATCTTGGTTACTGCGCTTAGAAGAGTTATGCCTCTATAATTGTCGCAATCTCCAGTCTTCAGAGAATTTTGATAATAATTTTGAATGATAATAATGTCTTTTATTTGTTTGGTTTACATATGTCATAATAAATATTCAAGCAATATCGTGAAACATATAGCTTTCATTTGATAGAGTGTAAAAATTTGCAATCTCTTTTGCAAGTATCTGTGCGATAAGTGGAAAAAATGCAGGCAAAATATTCATTTATTAAGTAATTTAACGACGGGTATTGAAATCATTCGACGATATATGTAATCGATACAAGCGCCGAAGAGGTTGTTGTGTATGCTGATGATAACTAAAATTACGAAAATCAGGAATACGTACAACAGCTGGAACATCCAATATGTGTCTCAAAATATTAATTCACCAATTTGTCAAAAAAGGAGTAAAACTGTATAAAATTATTTTGTAATAATAGCATAAACAGTTTTATGTGAAAATTTCAACGGCTTGAGATATTAATAAAAATCAACTTTTAAGCAACTTTGGCGCCATATAGTACTTTCAGGGTGCAGTTTAGAACACATCTTTATTTGAACCTTTTAGAGTAAAATTGGCCATCATTCCTCGAACTCTGGTAATCTACTTAAGAAACATTTTGTATACCTATTACTCTAATAGAAACAGTACAATCGTAGAAACAGTAGTCGTTTACTTTGTAAATATATGAACTAAAATATCAAATAAAGCATTTTTAAATATTGAATGTTGTATAACCTTAGTTTACTAGAGAATCGATGCCTTAAAATCCGTTATATCCAGCTACGAACGCCATCAGAATCTCTGTGTAACGGCGTGAAGACCTGCCATAGTCTTCACGTAAAACTAAGTGAAAAAATTGTGTGCTGCCCAAAATTTAATGGCAAGATATTCCCCGAACTGTTCTCCAAATATATTCGAAACCTGATTCCAAATTTGTTACTCATGAAATAACCCTAAAAATTAATAATAAACGATGTGAAAGTCACGTAACTCTCCATTTTAATGATTTAGAAAATTCTGTATTACTGATTTAATTAAGAATTCCAAGAAAAGAAGGAGAGTAATGATTTTTAATAATCAGTATGTTTAGAAACTAAATTTAGATTTTTAACACTTTTATTCGTCGGCCGGTTTCGGTATCATACCACCATCATCATGAACAAACTTGAACTTTTTGATTACAAAAGTATCATTATAAACTATAATTAAAATCACGTGTTAAATTATTGTAAATATTACGTTAAGTGTAACTTACGTTCTACATTTCCACGAACTATGCTAACGTTGTAATATTATTCCTGATTGGTTGTATTGTACATCGAAGAAGTTTAATTAGATGATAACACATTTGAAGTTACTTAAAATAAAAATTAGATTTTTTCCAAAAGACATTCTTTCCTTGTTGACGACTAGGTTTGCAGTATTAAACATGTTTTATATGAAAGTTCGTAGCAATATGCGCGCGAATAAATTGGATTTTGAATTTAAAATTAGAGTTTAAAAATTACATTGTTATATTGTAAGAAGAATAACAGTTATATGATTTTGCATATTTATAGATAATAACTTATATCAATTATTAAATTGAAGAATTATATAAGTAATTTTAGAAAGTTAATGCTTGTAATACAATAAAATAGTGAGTTATAAATTATTTATTTATAGAGTTAATGAGAAACTTCAATCATTAATCAATAAAAATGAAAACAAACAAAAAGAAACGGGCGAAATAGAGAAAAATAGCGAAAAATAAATTATAAATTTAGAAAAATTTAGGGAAATTAATTAATTTATAATAAGTACGCCAATAAAAAGAAAAAGTATTAAATTTACTGTAAAGTAGAAAAATAAAATTATATAAATACTTATTCATTCTTATTAAAAGGGTGTCTGAGGGAATGGTAAATATGTGGAATATTGTTCTCCAATGGATTATGTAGTAAGGTTTGTGGGTGGCTTTTTCTAAATGAATCTATTTCATAACTTTCGAATAATTCCATTAAGTAACTTTTATTCAGTTGATGAATGATTTTGATGTTATCAAGTGCGAATTTATGATTGTTAAAATTTATGTGTCTACCGAAGTTTGAATTATTGCTTGTGAGGTGTTCTTTGACTCTAATTTCGATTTTATGCCGGTCTCTCCTATGTATGCAGCATTGCAAGTTTCACATGTAAAGGTGTGTATACCATTTTTTTCTAGTAATTTGGTAGGAGCTTTGCCATTCTTAAGTATGTTTTTTAGATTATGGTTTGTTTTAAGGGCAAGTAAAATGTTGAATTTGTTGGCAATATTTTTAATTTTGTTACTGATTTTGCCTTGGTAAGTGATGGCTCTATAAATTGGTTTAGATTTATCTTCTATATGTAGTAGTGTTGTACGGTAATTATGTCTAACATTGTATAACATTGTAACATTCTAAAATTACTTAATGAAATTCTTCAATTTAATAATTGATATAAGTTTTTATCTATAAATATGCAAAATCATATAACTGTCGTTTAATCATAATTCTTACAATATAACAATGCAATTTTAAACTCTAATTTTAACTTCAAAATCCAAATTATTCGCGCACATATTGCTACGCACTTTCATATAAAACATGTTCGACAGGCTTTCCGTTTAACACTGCAAACCTGGGCGTCAGCAAGGCAAGCATGTCTTTTAGAAATAATCTAATTTTTATTTTAAGTAACTTCAAATGTGTTATCATCTAATTAAACTTCTTCGATGTGCAATACAACAAATCAGGATTAAGATTCCAACGTTAGCATAGTTCGTAGAAATGTAGAACGTAAGTTACACTTAACCTAATATGTATTTACAATAATTTAACACGTGATTTGAATTATAGTTTATAATGATACTTTACAAAAAGTCCATGTTTGTCTATGATGATGGTACTATGATACCGAAACCGGTCGACGAATAAAAGTGTTAAAAATCTAAATTTAGTTTCTAAACATACTGATTAGTGAAAACCATAACTCTCCTTCCTTTCTTGGAATTCATAATTAAATTTGGCATACAGTAATACACCCGTTTTGAATTTAAAATACCTTTAATATAAATAAATCTCTGAATAAGATCGGTTCAAGTCAGTAGAAAATTTCTTTATGGAAATTTATTTTTATGAAAAAATTCTTTTATTAAAAAATTTGGAAGCGCTAATTAGAAATTGATTAAGTTAATTCTACACTTAACACATTTGATACAGAAACATTACAAAATATGCTCATATTGAAATTTAGGAGGAATCAAATTATAATCGATGAACTCCAATAAATAAAAATCATAACCAAAGATTATGCAGAAGGAATAAAAACAAAAACTATAATAAAGATTTTTTAGCAAAAAATTGCAATAAAAAAATATTCATTTTTCGAGTATGTATCAAAATTCTAGTGACAATAACACATCAATAAAAGCAAGAGTTCAAGAGGACGAGTATATTAGAATCAAAATGTTAACATGTTTAAAATGTTTTTTGCAAACTCATACTAAATACATTTATGTCCTACATCTACCTATACGGTAGATAATTTTAAATATATAAAATTTCTTAATGTGAAATACTTCAAAAACGAAGCATTTGAGAGAGAAATGTTTTAAATAAAAGTTAATTGACTTTAGTGGGGACAGCTAACTGCATTATTTGTGTTTCACTTGAAGGATGTTTTCAGGTCATCATAAGATCACTCTGATTTCCGTAAAATTAAAACCCTAGTTTATTTTTTGTTCTTGTTCCCCGTAAAAAGTAAATAAGATTCGTATAAATCGCTTTTCAATTAAGCACAGTTTGACAGATATTTGAATAAATCAATTCGTTTGTATCCATTTTAATCGGGTTTTATTAATAGTAATAATATGCAATGTTGTACACTTTTATCGTTGTTGTACGATTATTTTATTATTTATTTATTATTTTGTATTTTATTATCTTGTCCTACATGTTTCGTGCAATGCACATCTTCAGGGACAACTACAAGCTTAATGTGGGTTTTTGAGTATTATTCTGTTCGTTGGGGAATTCTATGTCTGTTCTGGTATTTTTTATTTTCTCTATGTGATATGTTTCATATATTTCTAATTTGGTACTTTTATTTATCTGTTTGAGAATTTTAGCGTTGTTACTTTTATCAAATTCATGTCGATATGCTAGAAAATGTCTGTCGAATGCAGAATTTATATTATGTCTGTTCTTTGATTCGTATGTCAAGTTATCTTCCGGTTTCTCCTATGTAAACTGCGCCGCACGTGTTGCATTCGAGTTGATATACCCCGTTCTTCTCCAATGTGTTTATTTTATCTTTTGTTTGTACAATTTTGTTGGCTATGGTGTTAACGGTTTTGAATATCGCAGTACTATCGCAGTATTTTTGTGATATGTTTTGTAAATTATATGATATATTGCCTTGATATGCGAATGATATGTATAACGTAAGTGTTTGTTTGGTCTTTATTATTGGGTGAAGTAATTAGAGTTGTATTGTTTTGTAATTTTGGTTTTCAATTTTGCTTAAAATTTTGTTTATTGTGGTTGGTTCATATTGGTTGTTATGTACATTTTGTAATATTATCTGTCTTTCTGTGTGAATGTTTTGTTGTTTATTGGTAGTGTTGTGCATTCTATGGGCATATCCGTGGAATGCAGCCATTTTGTGCTATTTGTGTATATATTTTGTGTTATGTGGTGGTTTGAGTGAAAAGGTGTTATTGTGTCTGTCCGTGTAGGTTTTCTGTAAATTCCAAATGTGATGATATTATTTATTTTATTTATTTGTAGGTCTAAAAAGTTTATGGTGTTATTATTTCCTATTTGTGAAGTGAAAAATATTTTATTGCTAATTTTGTTTATATCTCTTATAAATGTGTGGAGGGTGTTTATGTTTGTGTCCTGCCATATGATAAATATGGCAGGACACAAACATGTGTCATCAACATATCTTTTCCAACATAGAAGTTTGTTTTCGTGTAAGTATTTATTCTCTATTATGTTATTTTCCGCATTGTCTAGATATACATTTTCCATTAATCCACTGAGTGGTGAACCCATAGGTAATCCATCTGTTAGTGTGTAAATTTTATCGTTGAACTTACAAAAGTTCTGTTGTAAAGTATGTTGTAGTAGTTTGTGTATGTTTGTAGCTTGTTTGTTGTGTAAAGTGGAAGTTTTTATTATATGTTCAGCTATTATCAATGTTTCTTTGATAGGGATATTGGAGTATAGGTTGGTGATGTCTAGAGTTGCCATGATGCCGTGAGATGTTGTATAATTTGTTGTCTGTTATTAATTGTATGTGGGGTTTTATACCTGATGATATTTTTGAAGATTGTGTTTATAACTTTGGCTATTTTATGAGTTGAGGAATCTATGGCGTCTACAAGTGGTCTTATGGGTATGTTGTTTTTGTGTAGTTTTGGTTAAGCATATAGCCGTAGTATTTTGGGATTCATAGGAATTAAATTGAATATGTAGATATATAGTTTTTGTAATGTTTGTTTTGTATTATTTAAAATCTTTTTGGTTTTTAAGTGGAATGAATTGATTGGTTTCTGTCATAAATTCTATTTTTTCTATTCATCTCTGTTCATGATTACTAAACCAGCATTCTTATCTGCTTTTAGGACTATTAGATTGTTATTTTTTAAATTTTTTATGTATGTTGTTAAGACAACAATACCTGCTGTTTGTTGTTGTTATTGTTTTGTTGTTTCTTTCTTGATAGTCTTGTTTCTTCTCTTTTCAGGATCTGTATTACTTCGGCTCGGGTATTGTTTTCTTCTTGTCTGGATGTCTTCTAATTGCTGTTTCCGCTTCTATTGCTATTGCGGTTAGGTTTGGTGCATGATTGGGGATGGCGTATTTGTGTCCCATGTTGAGGTATTTGGATTTCTTGTGAGATATGTTATTCTTGAATGGAATTTGTAGATGGCTTGTGATGTGTGCTTAATATTGATATTTTCCTCTTGTTGCTTTATTTTAAATAAGTTTAAATAAGGTTAATCTTGTTATTTTTCCTTATTGTGTGAATGTTGGTTTGGTTGTAGAATTCTTGGATTGCACCCTGAATAATTTTGTTGAGCTGTATGTGGATATTTGAGGCTAGAT
>JAWQRJ010002017.1:0-14373 GCA_033557515.1 Diorygopyx duplodentatus | reverse complement strand
AACGTAAAGTCAACTTATAATTATATCTGATTTATGATACTGATTTGCAATTTTTGAATTTATGATCAGTACGTAGTTTTTTAAGTTGTCAAAATACAGATAAGTTAAGTGATGAACCTATCTTAATTCCTGGTTATCAGTTTTTGAAGTGGAACATGTTTTGTAGTGAGAGGCAGAGATGGAGGAGTGGGGGTCTACGTAAGCCTACGTAAGTTTTCGCGGGACTGTTGTGGTTTATGAAATCATATGGTTGAAAAATATGGTGGGGATTTTGTTTTTATTTGGAACAATCTATGTCGTTGTTGGATTGGTCCACCTTGCAAGCATTGACCGTTAATAAGGCTGAAAAAGACAAATACTTCTGGTAAATCCATTTCCTTTCCTTTATTTACTGGATGTAGAATTCTATAGCCTGATTAAAATCTATGTGTTGGTCTGTTTCTAATCTATGTTTATATAATGTTGAGGCAGATTTAATTTTGTATTCTTGTATACGTTTTGATAACTTCCAACCTGTTTGTCCTATGTATAGTTTATCACAATTGTGGCATTGTGGCATTGGTACTCACTCAATGATCTAATTCTAAACTATTTAACGATCATTTCAGTGACCATGTAACAGTAGATCATCTCAATAGCTTACTATCCCATATCCTCTTCCATAATATTGTTACTTTGAATGAAAAAAACATAAAATTAATGACGGTCTGCCTATGGGTATGCCATTTCTGGTTTGCTAGCATACATACACCTAGATCTTAGAGAAACTAATTTCATAATAACCAACAAACAAAATCCCTTTTACAATAACATAATTAAATGGACAAGATGAATAATGAATAATAAATGAATAATCTTAATAAAAATCTTAACCTTACAAAGGGAATTAAACAAGATATAAAGATCAACTTCTTAGACTTATCAAATTCTTATCAAATAAAAATGGTACTCCTAGTTTTGATATATTCAGGAAACCCACATACATCCCCCGCATCATACCATATCAATCTTCCAACCCAATTTCTCAAAAATTTGCTGCATATATCGGTTTTCCAACTACCCCATATCCAAGGGGTCAAAAACAAAAGAACTAAAATTCATTTCTGAGCTTGCAAAACAGAACAATTTTCCACCAAAACACTTTCATAACTTAATCCATAAACAAAAAGGCAAACATAATCCCTTATACTCAATTTCACCCCCATCGCAATGCCTTTCCAATCTGGAGAACCAACATACACCAATATGGATCTTCTGCTGTCGACCAAATCGATCTAAAAACGAGGAACATTTAGAAAAATTAAAACGCCACAACTGTATATAAAACTAATAATTTTACAATATACTACCACAATCACAAACAAAAAATTCCTGCTACTTACAAAAATGGCATATTTCTTCAACAATGGTGATGAACTATACATTCATCAAAACGTAGATTAGAAACAGGTTACCACATACACTTTGAACGATAAAACTCTACATTCAGTAAATAAGGGAAAGAAAATGGATTTATACTTGAATATTTGGAAGTAAAAAAAAACAAAAGAATAAAATTACACTTTTAAATGGGCAGATAAATTTTGAACACGAACGTTTATATACACCATGTTCAATTTAGAATTTCATAACCTTGAATGAATGATGGCTTAACCCTCCGTGTGGAGTTACGCCGTTTTTCAGCTTTCTAAATCAATATTCTTGTGTTGATTAGTCCCAGTTGTCCGTTTCTCCAATCCTCTCACTTAAACATTTCCAAATTTTTCTGTCACTCGTCTTCTATTGCCATCTTCTTATTTCGTCTCTTCTCAAGTCGTCTTCCACCTCCTGCAACCATTTGATTGTGGCTTCCCTCTTCTCCCCCTTCCTACTGGATTCCATTCTAACATTGAATAGCATATTGCACGCTCTCTCCAAATGTCACCAAGCCATTTCCCTCTTTGCCGTTTAATTTTAGTTACTGTATTGACTTCAGCCATTTCGGTGTAGATCTCATAATTTGTCCTAATTCTATATTCGTTTTCCGATAATTTGATTGGTCTTCTTCCTCTTTGTTGGTCATTGTTATTGTCTCTGCCGCAGACATCATTATAGGTCTTATAGCTTTGTGTTTCTTGTAAGCATTTTGCTTTTTAACATTTTCTTATTGGCTTGGAACGCTCTTCCTGCCATCATTATTTTTCTTTCATTTTTAGTGTTCTGTCTCCTGTACTTGATATCATTACACCGAGGTATTTATATTTATCCACTTCTTCGAATTCAAAATCACTAATTATTATCTTTCTATTTCCTTTTTCTTTTCCCAGTCGAATAATTTTTGTTTTCAGTTCATTAATTTTTAAGCCCATTCTTTCCCCTTCGGTTACCGTGTCTTTTAAAATGTTCTCCATTATCCTTCTTCTTTTAGTGGCAATAACTATATCATCCGCATATGCGATTATTTGACTTCCGCCTGCTCTGAGACTTTCTTTATTTATTTTTCTCATTACATATTCTAAGGCTATGTTGAACAATGTTGCCGATAGGGCGCCTCCTTGTTTCACGGTTTCATTGGTTATAAAGTTTTCTGTTTCTCCTTTCGATGTTTTAATGTTGGTTTTCGTGTTACTCATAGTCATCCTTATTAATCGGCATATTTTCTTTTCTACTCCCATCTCCTCAAGTGCTTCCATTAGTTTATTCCTCTTGATCGAATCAAATGCTTGTTGAAAGTCGATGAAAAGCATTTCTATTTCCAATTTATACTCGTAAGATTTTTCCATAATTTGTTTGAGCGTGAATATAGCATCTACCGTAGATTTTCCTCTGATAAAACCGCATTGGTATTGTCCTATTTTTGATGTGGGTCAGCAGTCGCTTCCGAATGATGGTTGATAGTATTTTATAAGCCACGTTTTAGTAGTTTAATACCGCTGTAGTTTTTACATAGTTGTTTGTCCCCTTTTTTATGTATTGTTACGATTTGTCCCATTTCTCATTCCTCTGGCATCTTTTCTTCTGTCCATATTTTTTTTATAATTAATTTATAATTAGGCGTATTGCTTCTTTTAATCGGTCTCCTCCATATTTTATCAATTCCATGTTTATTCCATCACTGCCCGGTGCCTTTCCATTTCGAATTTTATCAATGACTTCCTCTTTTATCATCCACTTCCTCTCTTGTCGGTTCTTCGGTCTTAATTTCTGTTTCTTCTTCATCATCTGTCGTAATTTCATAATTAAGTTGTTCCCTGGTTCATTTAGCAGTCCCTTGAAGTACTCCATCCAGACTTGTCTACATTCTTCTTCCTTTGTCACTGTTCTGCCTTCTTCATTTTTTTTCTTCCCACTTTGCTTTTATATACCTTATTTTGTTCGCTGATTTTTTTGTAAAATCTTTTGGAGTTTCTGTTTACTTTTTCTTCCTCTAACTTCTCTATTTGGTTATCAATATAATCCTTCTTGTGTCTTCTTATGATTTTGTTTCTGTCGTTTCGTATTCTCTCATATTCTTCCCTGTCATTCCGTATTCTTTGGCTCTGCGAAGATGTCAGTCGGTCTTGATCCATTTGGACTTATTCTTGTATTCTTGTAGAGAATACTTTTATGAGAACAATCTAGAACATTTCAGAAGTATAAATGGTCGAAAGAATCAAATTGATGAAAATCCAAGAAGTGTGCACTGGTCGGTAGTCGAACCCAGGGGGACTTTTCTAATATTTCAAAATCAATTGGACCGGGAAGTTCCAACTGATTCAAATTATCCAAATAGATGATGAGGGCTATAAAACATCTACTTTACAGCCAGACTCCACCTTATCTCTATCACAAGATCATATTAAAATGACATCAACAATTTGTGTTTACTGCATAAGTATTGTGTGATGATACCAAGTCACAGTTCAAAAAGCTTCAAAACATCTTTCAAAATCAAATTCTCAAATTATGTAGTAGCATGTCTCTGCATTCCAAATAAATACAAATTTTAACAACTTTAACAAAAAAATCGACTCATCTCCAATGGTTGCCCTAATTTTGCGACCGCTCAGCATTGATTGTGTCTATTTTGAAATGGAGACTTCGATACCATTGGCTTATGGCTGCTTCTTTTGATGAATCCATGAGAAGTCAAATTGACTCTCTCTATCAATGAAGATTGATAGAGAGAGTTTTGAGATTGAAGAGTGAAAAACATTGTAGATTTGTCTGCTGGGTGTACAAAAGTTTTGAGGTTCCATTGTCAAACGTATGGGGGTCGTGCCCTATCTTTCTTTAGAATATCTTCTTCGAAAAACAATTTTATTCAACTTGATCTCCCTTGAGGTTATTAAAGCATATGATACAGTCTTCTAAATTTTATTTCACGTCTTTTTGAAATTTTGTTGTAGGACCTTTGTTTACAATTTCTAAGTTCTCCTTCTTTATAACCTAATTAACCTTGCTCAAATAAATGCCTTTTGGAAGAGTGACCAAGGTATTACATTCATCTGTTTTAACAGATATTAGATTGCGTTCAGTTATTTTATAAATTTTAGCCATGTTGGATCTTTTGTGGTACATTTTTTAATTTTTCAAAGATCTATTTTTCAATAAGTTACAAATTTAAAGCTTTGCGTAATTATTATGAGCAACTGTTTGTTAATTTCAATCTACAAGCAGGCCCTTGTGGATTGGCATTCTATGTCACAAGCATGATGCTTGGTAACGCTAAGGCGGAAGCGATCGAGTGAAAATTCGACCCTCCATCGGTAATTCATTTTGGCGGTTTGTGGGAAAGCTGTCGTAATGGGAAATCTGCAAAAACCCATCTCCGCCCGCCCTCGTGCAAATTGCAATGCTTTAGGCTTCTGTTGTCTCTTCGATAGTTTTAAATATGAATGGTACAAATAAGCTATAATAAGAATTACAATTTTCGTAAAATTAGCAGAACAGTGTGTTAATCCAACTTTGAAAAGTCGGCAATCTTTTGAGTCGAACTAAACTGTAAATTTTGTACACACTGTGTCTGGTTATAGAACCATCTAATTAGTCTAGAAACAAAGCTCTTTAAAATTGCCATGTGGATGTGATAATTATAATGTAAAAGAGATTGTAAAGAATTATGTTTGCTATGCATTATATTTTGAAATAATCTTGTCTAAGATACTTCCAGCAATATCTTCTTTCATCTGAATGAAACTCATTTAATACTAAGTATGTGAAATAACCTAAAACTAGTCATCATGCTTATAATACCAGACTAGAATACTATCTAAGACCATCAAACAATCCAGTGCATCCTAATTGCGATTCCATATTATTAAGTGCTCTATACCCAATATCTGTAGTCGTTACAATAATAGCAAGAAATCGCCATTAACCTAGAAAACAAATAGCAATCTATTTAATCACATGAAACGAATGAATAGATTAGGTTCACAGATTTCTTTTCGATCGAAACTGCCAGCTCATCTATCCATCTCTAGGGTTTCATTGTATGCAATTTAACAAAGTGTGGTGTAATGCTCGACAAAAAAAGTCGCCCGTATTCTTACTTGTTAGATAATTGCTAGTTGCTTGTTAGATCATTGTGTCTAATTATAGAAGGCAAGTTCTTTTCACACGCGGTAATAAAATAAGATTATTAATCGAAAATCTAATAGCAAATTGTTATAATCTCAAACACATTTAATGAACTGAGGTGTACGGATAATCTTAAATTATTCTTTCTTCAATCAAAGTCAATCAACAAAATTATTAATACATATCCGATAATGTTTGAGTAATTCGAGAAATCCTTTACTTTCCTTCCTGGTGTTTGGCGTTGGGTAATTTTTAATTCGATATCTTTATAATTCTTATCGGGATTCGGTTTGACACCTTTCGTTGGAATAATTAATTATTTGAATTTTTCTTCATTCAATTCCTTTCTGGTAGAGCAACCCACTAGTGATAGGAGAGCGCGAGTTAAATCAATGTAGTTTCAGATGGTATTAAGCAAGTGCAAGATTTTATCGTGAAATGGAAAGGTTTCTTATGTAAATGAACTAAATCCTGATTTAGGTAATTTTCTTGTTTTTGGTCTCCAGAATTTTAAATAAGTACGTCCTTAATCGAGTCCCTTTTGTAGGAACCTCCACTAATAGACACTATTTTGTCTGCTCTACCTTCTAACTTATTTAATACATCATTTATTAACAAAATGTTTTGAAAATTCTAAATCTAACTCTAAGTTCACGTTGTTTTCATTACGAGAATCGGTTGAGGAAGTAGAGAAGTCTAACATGATCGAGAAAATTACTCACTGCACGTGGTTCACGTTTTCCTGGTCGTCCACGATGGATTTTCCAACGAAATACTTTGGTTTGGTACGAATTATACTATTGTTGTGTAGTCCATTTAAGAGTTAAAATTCACGTATTATATAGGATACATTTTCAACGAAGTATCCTACAGATTCCGCTAGATAAATTATTGATCGAAAAGATGCCGTTTTTTAAGAATTTTATTTCTCTCACACGGCGCACGATCTGCACAGACTGAATAATAAAAAAATACGTAAGTGATTAACAAAGAAAACAAGACCCAATAGTTCTGTAAATGAAATAATGCATATATAATAATACATGAAGGTGACACATACTTCTTTGCTTCTCTATATCCTGTTTGGAATTCAAATTGTTACAGTTCCACTAACACAAACTGTGCATATTGCTTCCCCTAAATGTATTTAAAATGTACAGCACATTTTGTTAATCGAGACTGCCCGATATTTACACCTATATACATCTATACGTATATCTAACAAAATAATCAGGTTGTAATGTTTTCTTACATACATCATAATAGTGTACAAGTTACTATTGTATGTTAAAGTTTGTTTGTCAGCGTTCAGATTTATTCTTCTTTCAGTTATGTTGAAACTATTATAAAAGTGATGTTACTAATGTTGTTTCAATAATATTTTTAAGTAAAAATTACTTAAGAAAGGTATTTTATTAACTTAACAAGCATTGATAAAAAAACATTTTTATTGCTTCATCGTTTAATCTTTGCTATCGGTTTTATACCAACTTAGTTTCTTTAAATGGATTTTATTGCTATACTTTAGTCAAACAAATTTCTCCAGAACAACATTTATTGAAATTTTTCATGCAATTTTATTTTATGATTTCCTTCAATTACATAACTGCTCTCTTAGTACATATTTTTATATTTTTTTAACGGTTGCCAATTTTGCCCATCGTTCTAATAAGCACATACATTTCAATAATTAATGAAAATTACCCTTAACGACGTTATTTATAAATGTCTTATAAATTTTATATCTTAAAGAAGATGTAAGCACTGATTCTGAAATATGTATTGATGATACAAGTTAACTCAAAATGCGTTTCGAGAGATTCACAGTATATATTAGTCTAGTATGCATAAAAGTTTTATCTTTTTACCACCTGGTTTTACAAAACGAATTACAACTCTACATTTTATTCCTTCAACCTGTTTTCTTTTATTCCCACGCTTTTTTTCTCTATCGTCTTCGTCATCCTGCCCTAACCCCTTCCGCTCTCATTTGGCACTTCTTTGGAATTTTGGTTCTTCCGGTAGTAATTAAAACAAGTTTCGCTAAATAAATAGTTTTGGAAAAGCAGTGTTCAGAAAATGTTGCTATGTATTGCCAAAGGCGGGAGGGTTATAGGGTAGTTAGAGGGTAGTACCCAAACATTACATTGCGGTCCAGTTGCAATGCTGTTAAGGACACCTTCTACGCTGCAAGGTGCCCTTATTCTCCGAATTGCGCGCGAAGTTGGCTGAATGTACCTGACGACTGCGACTAATTGGCCTTTTGTTGGGTCCTGAGAATCTCCTTACACTGAGGCAAATTTATATAAGTTCATAAACTCATTTCAGATTCTCCACCAACCCTGCAGTAACCCTCCACCAACCCAGTATAGAAGTCGATTTTATTTAGAAAATCAAAGTTAACAGTTATTAAATGTTTGAAACTATCCATCATGAATCAAAGTTCACAGTCAGCTGATTTAATGGAAACCCCAGCATTTAAGCAGCTTGATATTTATTATTCTATTCCTAAAACTTTCGCTCAAAATTATCGTATTTTCTAAGTAGCGAAATGCAAATGAACGCTAACCTCGCTAGTATCTCTCCTACAAAAAGCTAGGTCATCACTTAAGTGGATGTCCCAGAACAAAAGAAAGAGGAATTACTCCGTACAAAAACCTCCGCAAGTAAGCTATTTGGAAATGCAATTGCCGACGGAAAAATTTATGGCGGGCGGGTAACATGTCCCAGCAATAAACGCAAAACAAACGTATATAAAACGGTCGGAAGCTTTCAAATTAACTTAAATAATCCTTCTTTAGATTAAGTTTATACTTGTGTTGACATTTGTGGCAAATTGTTAGCGGAAAGGATGTGGTGTTATTAAACAGGTATGGTAAACGACGACACTATTCATCAGTTTTGGATTACAACGCAGGATATCTAATGTATTGATCATTCAAGAGATCGGGAAACAAAAGCAAACAAGGACAATTGCATTTGGAAAGAGAAGGTATCTGGAAAATAGAAGACAGTATTGTACAATCTGTCCAAGCTCCAATTGTTCAATCTGTTCAATTAAGATTTCTTTGCTCTTTCCCTCCATTCTTGTTCCACTGCTTAGCAATCTGGAATAAAAATTTCATCAACCACAAATTACACTAATGAAATAAAAAATAGACTAAAAAATGAAATCAATAACAATTATTCCCACAATAATCTTAATAACATAAACAAAGCGTTATTTATGTTATTAAGATTATTGTGGGAATAATTGTTATTGATTTCATTTTTTAGTCTATTCTTTAGTTCACTAATGTAATTTGTGGTTGATGACACGGTATTGAATAGCAATTTGTTATTGTTATTAATATAATACATTAATTGCACCTACTATAATTTAGTACAAATAGTAAGAACATTAATACTACAAACGAACTAGAAAAGATTCATCACAATGGTATTGAAAATTAAATTTCCCCAAATATAGATGACAAACAAATCAAACCCAAGAAAATAATTCTGAAATAAATATTAATAAGTACAATAATACAATAAAAAATTATGATGCACACTTAACCCCATAACAACAAACATTATTAATTACAAATCTGAACAAAAATATATAATATTTTAAAAACGCAGAACTCAATATCCATTTATCAAACATCAAATTACATCAAAAACAATCTACACATTTGATTTATTAGATATTGTTAATAATCATATCAAAAATAGCCTTACAGTAAATAATATTAAAGAAATGCTGACTAATCCAATATGCAAGTGCGTTAATCATAAAAATTGTGAACATACAAATATATGAAATTTACGTAAAGATGACAAAGTGAACCAAACTTTAAAAATCGATTGTTAAAAAAATTAACAATTAGAAGTTATATATGGATTGCAAGATTAGCAAAACGGAGAGCATAATACTTGACAAAGACAGCAAAATCAATTATATAAAATATTTCAAAGCCACACTATACATTATTGCCCCAAAACTATAAACACTTAAAAACACTTTAAAAATTTAATAGACAATAAATAGACAATCAATCAATTTAATAGACAATAATACAAAGGCCTGGGAAAAGGCTAAGAAAATATAATGCAGTACAGAAACGAAATATCAAAATAGAATCTTCATCTTAAATCAAAAATCATTTTATAACACATTACATCCTCAAATAAAAATAA
Source organism: Diorygopyx duplodentatus (assembly GCA_033557515.1). Classification (NCBI taxonomy): domain Eukaryota; kingdom Metazoa; phylum Arthropoda; class Insecta; order Coleoptera; family Scarabaeidae; genus Diorygopyx; species Diorygopyx duplodentatus. Next base: position 4,650 of record JAWQRJ010002017.1, on the reverse strand, counting down.
TTGAAGCACCAAACATAGAAACTATAGAAAACTTCTGGAAAAATCTACGGTCAACACAAAAAGTTCGAAAGAGTGAATGGTACCATGGAAGATCCGATAATAAATAAACAAAACCTCGAGAAAGTGATAAAACATACACACAGCCAGCGATACAGATGGAACACAAAATGTCTGGTACAAATATCTGATCTGACTACACGAAAAACTAAACCTGTCTTTTTAACACGTTATACAGAATTATATCTTCAGTTATTTGTTATAAGACAGCTGAATATATCGATAAAAAATATGATGGCAGAGAGGGAAAAAGGCGGTAGATTTGGCTACGAACGTTGTAAAGAAGAAATATACAAAATTCATAACAGCCCCTTATGGTTCTGTCTATGTCTAAACCCGTTGTCTAATATCCTCAAAGAATTTGGATATGGGTTTGTCATAAAGAAAGAAGACAAAAAAGTATTTAAAATAAATAATCTTTTTTATATCGATGATTTAAAATTATACGTATACCACAAAACACAACTAAGAAATATGTTAAATACAACACTAAATTTCAGTAATGAGATATCAATGTAACTATGGGGAGACAAATGTTCTATTTTAAACATAATAAAAAATAAAAAGAAAAAATAAATTCTTTAGGCCTAAACGGCAAATATAAATATTTAGTGTTCAATCAGCAATTAACAATAGATCACAAACCATCAAAACTCAAATTAGAGAAAAAAAAGGAAAAATCAAACAAAACATAGCCACAGAGTTAGATTCAATAAAGAAAAGATATAAACAGGTTTATAAGAACAAACCTAACAAAATTCCACAGCACTCCCAAAATATTGTATAGGAAAATTGTGTCTGTCCAGAAAAGAGGATGGAAGAGGTCTAATTCATTTCAAAAAACATCAACATAATCCGAATCACATCATTAAAAAAATATTTTCAAAAAAAAGTTCATTAGTCTTACACCAAACAATTTTAGTCACATACACACCACTAAAAGTAAATAATAATCCCAACAGTCCCAACCCAACACAAGAATTGATTTTGAAATATTTTTTTCTTTTTTTGATATCAATAGACAGAAGGATTTTAATAGCCGCACAAGAGAAAGTAATAAAGACAAAAAAATACCAGGAGTATATGTATTTCTAAATTAAATGTAGGATCTGAGATTATGCAACCTAAAAGTATCTATGTAGATTATGCAACCTAAAAAGTGAAACAATTGAAAACCTAACATCAAGTTGTTCAAAATTAGTACACACCGAATATCTACATGGATAACCTGTTAACCAATATGGTGGCCTTTAAATACATGGTAGATAACATGGTGGATATACTACATAGATAACATGGTAGCCAACAAAATACACAAATTATTTACAGAAAAATATAAGTTAGCAAACTAAACCGAAAAGTCTATAAATACAAGCGACACAATACAAGAAAATGAAAATGTCAAAATTTATTGTGATAAAACAATACTCACCTCAATTCCAATACAGGCCAATAAATTTGATATAATAACATGACAAAATCTGAATGAAGGCCTTATAAGCCTTTGGCATATGAATAAAAGATTCTTTATGGCCTGATAGAAGTTCAAATACTTCCAACAGTCCTTTCTGCTGCAGGGTTGATTAGTAAAAATCCAATATTAAAACTTTGGAATTAAATGAACACCCTATTTCTAAATCGTGGTCACCCTTGGTCGGTAATAAGTATAATATGTATTGAATTCAACTAATGTACACTATACAATATTATATCTAAAAGAAAAAAATACATAAAAAATAACCAAATAAAAAAATAAACAAGAGTAATAAGTAACTTATTTGCTCTTAAAAATGACTGAACGTTAGGCAGCAATTTTTCTCCAAACACTGGTTGTGGATTCAAAAAATTAGAATTGCAAAAGAAAATCATGTCTTTAAACGCTTGAAAACCCCAAACAGTGCGTTTATTTTATCTCTGAACATACATCATATTAATAATAGCTATAGAAATTTAAAAAAAGGACCTATGTCAACTTATGGAACTGTTGGGTATGCAGCCAAACTTACTCGCAAAGTTTGTTTTTTTTTTTTCAATTATCAACTGTCAACGAAACAAATAATTTTATATTATATTAACTATAACTCGAAATATCAAAAAATAATCTCGCAAGTTGCATATCTTGGGGCTCTATAACAAGTTTTTTAACTTTTTTATGATGAACAAAGGAACAATAATGACGCGCTGCATGTTTGAAACTTAAATTAAATGTTTCCGTGGTACAAGAAGGTATACTCTATCATAAGAAAATACTTTTCTTTTCAGGTAATTTTGACAATGACTCTGCAACAACTGCTTTCCGTTTCACACCTGCTTTCTTCAATTGTATTGTCTTGTTAGTTTCACTGAATGCTAGAACCTTTGAAGTGGTCCACTCTAGTATAAGTCTATCTATGAAAGTGGCGTTGCTCTATTTGTGGTTTACACGTGAGTTGCCCTTTTTGCTTTACTTTCATTTTTTAGCTCATTCATTTACACTTTGATACATGCAACATCAATATATTCCAAATCCAATATTACCTCTTCCCGTGCATTTTTATGGTCTTAGAATAGCTATAACCTCTTCATTAAGTTGCCATTAGTGTTCACTCACAGGAGATGGAAATGTGTTAAAAAATCGTGAGCATACAATCGACAACTTAATACATATTTATTATATTATACCGTAATGAAACATTAATTGAAAATAGATAAAGTTGAATCAGGCACATTATACGGAGGTGTACTAAACCTACTTAGAACTTTCTCTTCGTAGCGAATTTAATTGCTCTTAAATTTTTAGAAAGCCCTTTAAATCATTTCTAATATTAGCTTCACGGATCGTATCAGATTACAAATTACTGCTTTATTTCTGCACGCATTATTATAATGCACATAAAATACATGAATTGTGTATTCATATGAGTTTAGTGTATAGTTAGCATTCGATAACGGACAGTATAAAAGTTTTATGCGTTTTATCGTCCCCAAATGCGGTAACCGCGAACATATTTTATAAAAGTTCAAAGGGATTTTTTTTCTAATTTTGTATGTTCAATCGCCCAACAGAACAAAAGTCGGAAAATCGGCTACTATAAAAGCGTGTATTTGTCGAATAATTGTATTTGTAAAATAATCCTAATTTGTTTTGGCTTTCGTGTCAACTTGTTTTTATATCCGTCTCGCGAAGAAACTTTCCTTGTTGGGACTATGGGAAGGAAACGACGTTGGTTCACTATGGGAAGAGTCTCTTTGGAATTCGGTCATCAACGCCGCTGCACCTTCCTTGCAGCTTGCTACGGTCAAGGCTACCAGTACTTGTCGTGTACTGACCTCTATCGCCACAGATTCTCACTGTAAAGTGGCTATAAACAAGTTCGTGCTTTTCTACACCAAGTGGTGGAATCTCAAAAGAGTTTGAAAGACCGTTTACGTCGTTGCATTTATTTCAAGAAAGTACTAGTAGAATCTCTATTTTTCAAAGTTAGAATCATGTGTAAGACCATAATTTTATAGGTAAATAAAATTCAAAGTACGACTTAAATAATAGTTAAATAAACGTTGAAGTATATCTTAATTTCAGTTGAAGACCTTAAAAATAATGGACACTGTAAAGTTTGTTTATTAATTGCCCCACTCGTATGTTCAATATATGTTAAATGCTGAAAAAAATTACTAATTAATTTTAATTAAAATTAAATAATTGTGTAAGTACACCACTTGAATGGAGTTGTTTCAGAGACAATTCAAACCAGAAAATAGTGTACATATGTTTACTCATTGTATTTTATATTCTTTTACAGGATAACACCATAGTTTTTCATAAAAAAATCAATTTCATCTCCAAAAAGTGATTCTATAAAGTAATTGTGTAATTGTTTTCTAAATTTGTGCTCAAATTCCTAAAAATACTGCGCAACTTCCAAATTATGTTTTAATTTTCGGTCATATTTGACAGTACAATTTCGAACCGTATATGCATTTATTATTTACTATAAAAATGTATATACATTTTACTGTATCACAAAATATTAATTAACCAGCTAATCACATTGATTATAATGGGGTTAGTGTAGATAAGGTCGTAGTTTTAAAATAATTAATAAATTCCATTGGTTTTTTTATATGATTTTAATTCAATTTCAAATTGTTACCGTCAATAACCAGTTTAATTCCAGGGACAACAATACATGTATACAGAAGTGCACACAGAAGACCAATATTGCATATTATATTCGGCCAATACATGCACTCTTTACACAAAATTCAAACACGTTTATAAATTGTTATAGATTACTAATTGGCAACACAATTCAAATAATTGATGAGTTTTGTTAACATAACCGGTTTTATAAAGTTGAAAATAGAGATACAATTTTTACACAATTCTACATTTATTGATTTTAGTTTTCTCTGACTGTAGACACATGATAAAAATTAAACCGATCCCATGTATCTGCTTCACCACAACAATGTCTACAAGCTCGAAATTGGCAATTAATTCCTGTATTTCGTTTCTGGGATACATTGGCGATACACAATGAAAATAGTTTTTATCCCATATTATTACAAGTTTCATTCTTTTTTACCATATTGATTTTTTGTATGCATTGTAAC
>JAWQRJ010002016.1:0-14374 GCA_033557515.1 Diorygopyx duplodentatus | reverse complement strand
CAAACCATAACTACTTCCCTTTTCCCAACATAATCTTCTGAATTCCTGTTCCCATCTTCCATTCATCTGTTGTATCAGTGCACTTCTAACGTCTCTAGGAACCATTTTCAAAGCAATCGGTTCCATCAAATGTCCTCGTACAGCCCAACGATCAGCCATTTCGTGACCTAATATTCCTCTATGTCCCGGAATCCAACACGGAGTGATATCTAAACTCAGCACAACATAACTAGTCAACAACTTACGCAAGAATATAATGTGCGTTTATTTTATATCTATAAGATTCCTGTCTCACCCGTCTATCAATACATATCCCTACGGCCTTAAAAATTGCAAATAACTCTGCTCCATAAATTGTCCTTGAAGGTAGTTTCCATGACAGCTCCACACCCACCTCGGTAATAGCAACACCCCAAGAAGCTCTTAAAGGTCCGTTGTTGACTGAACCGTCAGAAATGAACATTGTCTCACAGGCCATCTAGATCATATAAATGTATCAAATTCCATCTGAAACCAATTCCCAGTAGAGAGATGATCAAAATCCAAGCGAAACACATTGAAATACAAATCAGTAGATGCAGAAAATTCTCTAATACCATTACCTCCAGTGGTTCTCAACCGGTGTACCGCGGAGCACTACTGCTCCGCAAGCTTTCCTAAAGTGTTCCGCGAAAATTATAGTTAGAGTAAACAAAATATTACTTTATTAACGTCGACTGTTTGTATAACCAGATGCACAACACATCATTGATGGTTGTAAATTAAATTTATGTACAATTACAATTTATAATAAATTTGTATTCCTCTAGAAATGATGGATAAATTTGTTATACGGAAACAATCTTTTGATGCTAGTTCCAGTGGTGACGATGGGAATGAGAAGATTACTGGTTTAAATGAGCAGCCGAGCTGTTCAAAAAAACGTAAAATTAATCGCCAGTATATGGATGATTATACGAATTACGGTTTTACATGGACAGAAGAAGATTGTCCAACACAGTTATCTTGTGTATGTGGTTTAAAACTTGAAATAGTGCAATGGGTCCTGCAAAATTGAAACGCCATTTTAGCTCTAAGTACGAAAATCTTAGTTCAAAAGATAAAAATTATTTTGAACGGCTTTTAAATATACAAAACAATCAAGCAAAATATTTCAACTAAATTTTGAAATCATCAGATAAAACCCAAATTTCATCATACAAAATAGCAGAATTGATAGCAGTCCAACAAAAACCACATCTATAGCCGAGTCATTAATTTTACCGGCATGTTGTGAAATCGCCAATATTATGCTTGGGGAAGATGCATAAAAGGAACAATGAAAATACCTCTTTCAAATAAGCCCATTCAAAGAAGAATAATTGATATGGCATGTGACATTGAAACGACACTTGCAAACAAACTTCTCAATACTAATTTCGCTCTTCAAATTGACGAGTCAACCGATATTAGCGGAAAAGCCAATTTACTTGGATGCATTAGATTTAACAAAAAATTAGAATAGTCGACGAATTTTTGTGTTGTCGAGAATTATTAGAGAGAATAACGGAAGAAGATATTTTTAACGCAATTAATTCTTACTTTGAACGTTTATATTTGACTTAGGTACAGTGCGTAGAAATTTGTTCTGATGTGGCTCCATCAATGGTAGGCTCAGTTAAAGGATTTGTGACATTAGCAAAACAACAAAACGGAGAGATTTATGTAAACCACTGCTTCTTACATAGGGAAGCACTTATGGTAAAAACATTGCCCACAGAATTGAAAAGTGTTCTGAACAGCGTTGTTAGTATGGTAATTACATAAAGGCGGGACCGTTAAAATCTCGTATTTTTGAGCAACTGTGTTTAGCGATCGAAGCTAAATATGAAGGCTTACTTCTTCATGCAGAAATCAGGTGGCTCCCTCAGGAAAGGTGCTTTCTCGTGTGCTAGAGCTGAAAAAAGAATTGATTATATTTTTTGAAAATGAAAATATACCCTTCGCGCAAGATCTTAAGGATATCTGTGTCAATACAACATTGCAGAGTAGGAAAGAAAACATCTTAATATCAACAGACAAATTGTCAGCTTTCCACAAAAAGATCATTCTTTGGAAGCAAAGAGTAGATGAAAATAATCTTGTGTATCCTTGATATCACAACATTTGGCTATACTGGACAGCAATGTCAGAAAATACTTTTCTTCTCTGAAAACGGACAAACATGACTGGGTTAGAAATCCTTTTTATTCACAAGAATTATCTAACAATTCTCAATTTTCTGTATCAGAAGAAGAGGAGCTGATATCCTTATCGTCTGACCGCATGTTGAAAATTAAACACGCTGAAATTAGTCTGGATGAATTTTCTATATCTATTCAAGAAGAATATTCTGAAATATAAAAAAAAGTCATAAAAATTTTACTATGTTTTTCAACTTCCTATTTATGTAAACTCGGATTTTCTACGTGGATTAATATAAAAACTAAAAAAAGAGAGATATTAACAAATTTGGAAGAAGAAATGAGAGCAGCCTTATCTTGCATACGTCCCAACATAGCAGAAATATGTAAACAACATCAGGCACAAGTTTCCCGTTAAATATATTGTATTTTATTGTAACCGTAATGATTTTTTTAATTACAAAATAAAGAAAAAATAATAATTACTTAATTCAACTATCTTCTATTCTGAAAATGGCATAAAAAGTAAATGTTGTTTTGAAATTATTACTATTCCGTATTAATAACGAAGTGACAAAAAACATATTTCATATTAATTGGTGGTGTTCCGCCAAATCTTTTTATTCACAATAGTGTTCCGCAGTTTTGAAAAGGTTGGGAACTTTTTTGCTTTCCAGGGTTTGGCTTTCAAAGGTGAGGTGTTTTGAAAAAGTTGGGAACCACTAACCTAGACAATACGGTTCATATACATTACATCTAAATACTTTATCTGTCAGAGGTCTCATATCTTCCAGTGCTTTAATAATAAGAGGTGTTCTTGCATTTTCAATCCAGCATTTTCAATTTGTCACTAACACATATCTCAATTCCGAAATACTATCTCTCACTGGACTTGAATGGATAGTCATGTTTTTCACAGGATACCTTTTAACCAATCTCTCAACCCGCACTGACAAAGATACCTCTCCCATTTCCGCTGTTAACGCATTTGTTGGAGTCGGTCTCAAAGGTACCCAAAACCAATCTCTATGCCTGGACCCAGCACTTGGGAAAATAAGCCAAATGCCATATTCTATTCGAGAGCTAATTATGACCAAACAAAGACAATGTCCTGATAGTCAAATTCAATTGGTGAAGACAATCTTCTGTCTCCTTCCTGAAGTAGAAATTACTATATTGTCTACATAATGCAGTGTTGTGCACTGCAATGGTTGCAAAATAGAATTAAGACCCGTAATATACAAATTAAAAATAATAGGGTTCAGGATACTTCCCTGCGAAAATCATTCTTCAATGCAATGCGCTTATTCCATAATCTTATAAATTGACGCTATCAAGGTACAGGGAACTCCAGCAGTCTCCATAATTCGTATCAACTTTGACATAAACACAGAATCATCTGCAGATTTCAGATCTAAAAATAGAGCAACCAATAGATGTCTACGTTCCATTGCCAATTGAACATTGATCACCAGATATGTTACACAATGAAAAACACATTTTCCCTTTCGAAAACCAAACCGCGAACTATCAAACACCAAATTACGTTCCAACCACCAATCCAATCCAACCACCAAAATTGTTTTAAAAAAATCCTGTACATGCTAATAAGGCAATTTTATTCCATTGAAACCTAACAGGGACCTCTTCCAGGTTTCAATGGAAATAACAGAAATCCGTTTCCGTAAAGTCGTCTCCAAATGCATGTTTAATAAAATGGACCATAAATACCATAAGAAATTCAAAAATGTAGTATGCTAAAATAATATACAGGGTATTCCATTTAAAAAAAACTGAAGTCGCATGGCGTCTGGAATAAATGAGGCGGCACCCTGTATATATGAAAATACTTCCAGAAGAAACTAGAACTAAAACCATGCTAAAACTTTTATTTGAAGCTTTTTTGCCTAAAATTATTAGAAATAGAAGTGTTATTAACGGATGGACGTATTCATGGACACACGAACAGACCAATGGTCAAAAATATTACCATTAGTCTTAGAATGCCATAATTCGTCAAGATATATCAAAATCTCACAATCAAAAATTTGTACCGAATGCAATTTTTCTTTATACCTTTAGGATAAGAGAAAGTAAAAAGCTTCAGATTTACATTTTATTATGTTCTTACCAAGATATTTCAATATTGCATTAGAAAACTGTCTCAATAATAATCTTCCACTTTATACATATATGTTTTAAGATTGTGTTTCCTACTTGACGTTTATGCTTGTTGATATTTAACATAGTAAGATGGCGTTAGGGTGTTCGAGTTTGTCGTAAGAAGTGTACTATGCATAACGAAACATGAATGACTAGTGAAACTAATTCAATCGGCATTTACTTTACAGCTTTCACACTGTGTTTGTGACAGAGGAATGCGATGAACATAAATTACTACGTGTTCATGCTAAGATCATCATAAAATAGGCATACCGAAGGGAAAGAACTAAGTGTAATCTGAAGTTGTACGTGAACACCTACCTCTGCCAGCGAATTTGTATGCACAAGGCTTAAGCTTTTACCGAACGCATTTTACCGCTACGCGGATAATTGCTGCAACCTGGTAAAAGTATACCATCATTAAACGTCCAGTGACGGACACACCCACTCATAAATCTCATCAGTATGGACCTATTAAATTGGCACCTACAACTTGACAGAATAAATTCGCACCATTTAGAAGACGAAATTTCAGATACACAGGTGCTTCATAAATACTAACCACGTTTGGAGTTCTACCGGTTTAATAAATATATCAAAAGTCGTTATTTTGGTGTACCTTACGATTGATTCATAAGGTACCTATGAATCAATCGTAGTAATAGAATGACAGTTGTAGAAATAGGATCGTATTGTGGGTATCAGGTCAGAAGATAATCCAGGGTAGTGAAGTCTATTCTATTATTCATTCTATCGAACTTTTGTGTGTCATCACAAAAGACCACGTCGAAAGGGTAGAAAGAAGAAACAAACAAATCTCATGGAACCAACACAATTGGCTTAAGGTAGCCGAAAAGTTAAGAAAAGCGCACATCTACTTTAAGAGGTGTATTACGATACTTAGCGTGTATTACACTTACAATGGGACACAGGCAACCAGAAATTTCACATTGTAATGAAGCTCCCTGGATGTATAGATCTTTTGACATAAGAACATTCTATATTTTTCCTCGTCATATCTCATTTTTTAACTTATACAATTAGAAAGAAAGGAACTTTATATCATTACATTCATTTTTATTTGAGATTCATAATCTGCGACCCTAAAAGTTCCTAAATACACGGCTTTTAGTCAATTCATATTAATTAAGGAAAAATTTGTGTTTATGAGTAAATTTATTAACGTTTCAACTGATATTAACGAAATAAAAAGCGAAATAAAAGCGAAACGAAATAAGCTAAGAGGACAATTGGAATAAGTTGAAGAATAACTTAATCACGCTTCCCCCCATATAAATAAATAAAAATCAATCAATATACGCAATGGCAGTGAAAGTAAAGTCAAGACTGTGAAATTACGCTTCCCCCCATATGTGCAGAAAAAAGCAACCTTAGGGCCTCCTTTAGAGGAATGTAGCGTCCATGGAAAACAATTTTTGTCCCCTGCTCATTAAAACTTTTTTATGTATTTTTGGTCCTAGAATACACAGGTAAAATATTACAGGCTAATTTCCGGACACCTGTATAATAATCTATCGTGGGGGACTATGTTGAATGTCTTCTGCAAATCTACAAAAATGCAATAGCTGTTCGATTAAAGTTCAAGGTGAAAATATTCTTTGAATAGAAAGCTCTAGCAACTCTCTTATCTCTGTAATGCTCAGCGAGAATGGCCAATGGGTTGGGAAGATATTATAGAGGGCGCCACGAATTTTTATAAACCACCCTAACAAGCTTTCTTAATTGTAGAAAATTCAAAAACAAAGGTGCCAAATAAAGAACCACAACTCCAATATAAGTAGAACATAGAACATAGAACACCACACATCAAATCTCTTAGATAATACAATGATAACGTTTAAATTGTTCTACACTCTGATCCACTATATCAATACTAACAGTTTCCGTCAAATTAAGAAACATTTTACATAAGTAAATAAGAGCACGTAGTAGCGCAACCCTATAATAAAATATTGGTAACGAAACAGCTGACGGCTTACGCCAACTTCACTTTGGTGAAACAAAGTGACAATTGTTTACCAGAATATTTTAAAGTGCAAACACCTTCTGAAAGGCCAGTAAATATGTCTTAAACTTGTGACAACTAATCAGCAGCCTGTTTCGCTTTACAGATATTTTGCAGTACAACAGGTTTTCACATAGGTTCAACTATGCACTTATAGGTTAAAACTGTCATTAAATAATGAAATTAAACGAAATAATTTACAATAAACTGATAGGATTCCAAAATGTATCGATTTACTTAGCTAAATTAATCAAAGTACTATTTCTTTTAGACATGGCAAAAATACAGTCAGTATATAAGGGCTGGACATCATCACACCATCAACCGCAAACGCACGGATGCGCAAAACTTTATTGTAAAAGAAAGTAATTTATAAACTTTACTCAATTACATGTAAATAGAGTTAACAATTTCCCTCGTAGGGCACTTATCTGAAAGTACACGCTTCTTGGGGCTATTTTTAATTTCGACAAAACTTTCGAACAGGAACCGCAACCTCCACGCAGAAATATCTCCACAATTCACCAAACCTGGCGTAATGGACGCCAGGTAATGGACTACTTGCGTACATCGACTGAATTATCAACATCTCCAACCTTCTATGTCTCCAAGGAACCCAGTGTAAGACTCCATAAATCACTTTCCATGTTCCAACTACAGGGATAAGTTGTGGAACAGGAAAAACCATGTGGAAACATCCAACAAAATAATCAAAACTAAAAGCCTAAAAATAAAAGAAAAACCTAATTAACCCAAAAAGTATACACCCTCCTACAAAATCTTAGATACGTAGAACACAGTAGCTTACCTCGAGATCGAAAACGGCTAACGATGACTTCGATAACTCCAGCTGAAAATTCACACCATGCGATCAATAAATTCTTCCAACAAGAATCTACGCTATATTTTCTGCTAACCACAAATACCAGCGATCCGAAAATCTTCTCCAACAGAATCAATAAAATGAAATTATCAACTTTTCCAGTAAGCGGCCTTCGAAGATTTTCCCGTTTTTCCCAGTCCAACAATGCTTCTTCTTCAGATTTCACACGGAAGAGAGCAATTTTGTTAACAGCAAAATTCAAATAGCGCGAGAGAAAAGAACGCCCTCTACTAATGACTACCTACTCTTTACTATGGCGATCAAATAGCTCGCTACAAAGTATTTAGTCTCTTTCTAAAACCGAACTGTTTATTCGACAAACTATCATTTACCCCCAGAACATCATTCCAAATGGTAAGCACGTCAATATCGTAGATTCACATTTTTATTATGAGTTATTATGCCCTTAAGTTTACCTGCCCTGTGTCCACTACAAGACTTAGGCAGTAACGTAGTTTGATATCCAATACTCTGTAAATAAAAATCCATAAACCAAATTTTGAAACTGCTGGACGTTAGTTTTACATGATTTTAACGCTATAAAGATTTACTGGCCGGATTAATGTTCCTTGCACTCGAAATTTCCCAGTGGGTTCTTTTTGGTACTGCCATCTTCTAAGTGTATGTCTTCATTGCCTAAAGAACATGGGATGTATCCAATCTAAAAAACTATCAACAAGAATAGTTTGAGGAAGAGGAGAACGATATTGAGAGGTTAAATCGAGAATTTAACGAACATGAATATAAAGATGATAAAGAGATCCTGAAGAAACCATATAGATATGCAGATTCTCGGGAATAATCAGACAATCGCTAAGTATGCAGCATGAAGAGATGGAGCTGGCACAGTTTGGTGTATGCATATATCGCTATTTCTGTATGTTGAAGTAGATAAGACATTTACGTGAAACAGTCTATAGATTTTGAAGATGGCACCAATGGGACATGTTTTCTCCGAGGAAGCTTATGTCTTGAAATAAGCATCTGTGGTATTGGAATAAAACGTGTGCAAAATCCATAACCAAAGTTACCTTTAAGAGAAGTGAATCAGATTCTTGTTTATTTGCAAAGAAACATGAATATGGTTTGTTAATTTGATGGATGTCTTCTTAGTAGTAACATACGACGGCTAAAGCTTTAATAGGGGCAACTATGTATGTATAAACTATGCAGACGAGCTACAGGGGTGAAAGTTTTATAACCCTTTAATATAGTCACCAGCGTGGCCTACAACTCGTTTCCAGCATTCTTGGATCTGTAAGATGCCGTTGGCAGCGCCTGTTCTGTTGAATGGAGCGGTCTACAGCCTGCAGAATCTAAGGAATAGTACGGAAGCGAATTCCATGGAGCGGTTCCTTCATCTTGGGGATCAGATGAAAGTCACATGGACTTACGTCTGGGGAATATGGTGAGCACTTCCCAGCCCAAGCGACCAAACACATCAGCCACAGCTTGCGCTATGTGCGCTCGAACATTGCCATGCAAGATGATGGGTGACTTGTCCTGAAAGTGTCGCCGCTTCTTCCTCAACTTTAACAACAGAAACGAACATTAATACTGCGTATTGACCGTCAGCCGTGCGGGTACAGTATGCGTGAAGATAACACCATCACAGTTGTACACTAGAATCACTATAGCTTTCACGTTGCTTTACGAACGAGTGATTTTCGTGGGGACCCGTAATGACCACCCATTTTATTATTTTTTAAGTTTTATTTTTGGCTCGTACGACTTCGCCCATGTCTCTCTTCGCATTCATAGCGCTCTAAATGGGCGCGCGCTGCGCCGTATCGTTGCCATTTCTGCATTTCCGTCAGCTCGTGCGGAACCCAACCTAACGCAATGTTTCGCACCCCAAGAAGAATATGAGGGGGCAGCAATCCTGTCTGTATGGCTAACTAACGAATTGTTTGGTTCCGATCCACCTCAAGTAACCCAGACGCAGTTTGCACTTTTTCTTCACTTACCGATGAACGATCCGGCTGGGGCATATCTGTCGCACCTTGGCGTTCGTCGTTGAAGGCTTTGATCCAGAGTGCTACCGTTCGGTAGGGTAATGCGGAATCTCCACGCGCCTCCTGAAGACCTTGATAACATTTAACTTTTAATACATTTTTCTGGGTGAAATCTTTCACATTTCCAAAATTAAACATTTAAAACTTTAAAAACTTATAAAACTGAGATTCATCCGACATAGATGTAACACAGGTATCACAAAAATAAAACACTTCGAAAAGAAATAATGAGATTCTGGTTATGAAGAAATTAGAAGGAACTGTAGTCAAGTATTCAAAAAAACGTGTGTAATTTATAGTAAAATAGAAAAAAATTAGATCATTTTACGACCTTCCATCTGGTTAAATTCTATTGTGAAACATTCAAAGAAACATAAATGACATCCATACACGGTGATTTTGAAGACACTCAGATTAATGAATAGTTCCATGTGGTTTGATTGGGATACGTGAAGCAATTGAATAACCACTACGGTTTTCTGTTAGCTGACCAAATTGGTCTGATTTTGTGGGATTACCTTTAAAGTATTAGCAGACCTCACCTCAACATACACCAACATATTTAAGGGTTAGTCTGGTGTTTTTGTTGTGATGTATTTATTTAAGTATTGTTGGATGCAAACTGGTATCAAAAAGAATCCTCTACCAAAAATCTCTGCCAGGAGAGGTAGAAAATAATGAAGAATTGAAGTAGCCCCACAACAGTAGAAATAAGACCGAAGGTTATGAGAGGTTAAAGTTCAGTAAAAGATTATCGAAGAGAGAAGAAAAAACCTTTGAGGAAATCGATAAAATATAAAACTTTAAAGAAACGCCATTATAATTGTATTGGCTTTCTATAGAATAGAAACGATACATTGTACACAAGGGATAATCGTTTGTCCTCTTATTACATTGCATAGCTCAGTTTATTGACTAGATTGAAAAGGCAGGAATTCCAATATGTACGCTACGTTATCGTCGGGATCAATTTGATTCCGAAGCATGTACATACCTAAAAACAGGAAATAATCTGTGTAAAGCGTTCGGCGACCGCGATCCAGTATATGGAGATGCCTTCTGCGTACTGTTAAACATAATTTGAATTAATTGAACGTTAACAGCGTATCATCGGGCCCATAACGCCTAGCACGCTTCGCCGCCGTAGCCGGTGGGTTGTTGCGAGAGCGGAGTGGAAGAATTTTATTATATGTGGCAACCGTTTAGCCGGCGCTAAACATTCTATTAAGCGACATTAAATTAGCTATTAATTTGTGCCGCAGGCCTTTGCCTGTGAAATTTTCAATTTGCCCAGAAGAATAGGTAGGAAGAGTGACGATGCCTAGGCCTAAACGGACGTCCAGGCAACGGCGCGTTTGTCACGCGCACAATTAAACGAAATTACGTATTTGTTTACCTGCCAGTAATATTTGCCGTGTATTTGCTTTTGTGTACTTTCTGCGCAGGATCGGACTGGACTGTATAAACGGTAATTCTTCACTTTACCCGTTTCGTGGTAGTGTCTTTCATATGCACAAAAAACGTTTGAGCGAACAAATTAGTAAAGGGGGATACACAATAACTCACCTTGCCTTCATTATAATATGGCCCACATAGAGTTCTGTGTCCTATACTGTACCTGCTGTGGCCTTCCCCAAATAGAGTCAGAGATGTAGAGGCAATCCTGACTGATCTGTTACTGCTTAAAAACGGCTCAACAAATCATCACAGATTTTTACTTTCTGTCATAAAGAGAAAATTTTGATGGTGATGAAGATTTTGACATATCTGGGCGAATTGTGGTGTTCTAAGACTCAAGGTACCATTTTTGATTGGTCTGCCCATCTGCTAACAACAATTCTCCTGTTTCTAATCATTTTAGACAAAAAAGCTACAAATAAAAGTTGCATGGTTTAGTTTCTTTTAGAAATATTTTAGTATATAGATAGTGTCCTATTTCTTGTAGACGCTATGCAACTTTAGTTTCTTAAATGGAACATTTAAGTAAGTAAGGTCTAAACATTTGTGTATGGGCCAGTCAAGAAGTTCTTACTAGGTACTTGCCAAACCACTATTTACGTACATATTTACAGAAAATAGATGATTAGTAAGTACGAACTGAAACCAAAAAGACACTTGCATATTTATATACGAAAATAACACATAAATGGTTAGAAAAAAAGCAGATTCAATCAATGTTCAGCAAATCAAATCATCATAAGCAAATTAATGTTCTTACAAGTTATAATAAACAAAATGTATTGTTACTTTCTCTCTTAAAGAGAAAGTTATGCATTCGGTTCAAAATTTCGATGGTGAGATTTTGACATATCTGGACGAATTATGGTATTCTAAGACTAATGGTACTTTTGGCCATTGGTCTGTCCGTCTGTCCGTACATGGTTTCAGTCTTTCTCTCTTCTAGAACTATGCAACTTCAGATTTTTAATCGGAACACCCTGCGTATTATTATTTTTGGGTTCGTTATGGAATGTATGATCTATTTTATTAAACATCCATATGTCCTAAGTCGCACCGTTTAGAAGTTATTCCTAAAATAGAGGAACTGGTCGATACATAATTGTGACGTACAACAAGTGTGCCAGCCATCAATAAATCGCGGTAACGTTGTCAAGTATCTAGAAATTAGTAAATACAAATTCAAATAACAACCTGCGTTCCACGGAGGACACGGTGCAGATGGATGGGAATAATCCAGACATTTCAGCAAAAACTACGAGAACGGCAGTAATTGTAAGACGAATCTGGGGTTATTTTGGGCTATTCTCTTTTTTGTAACCAGCGTGCTTATCGATGAGATTGATTTTTCTTTTATTTCACCGATTCAACACAGGTTGAATCGTTCAAAGGCTGAATCGTTCGAAGTTCAAATCCATTCTATGCATTTAGTTCATACGATTCCCCGAAATGTGAAGTTACCTTGGGCACCCCTTTTTTCGACTATTTACCGATTTTCAAACGGCCATGAAAGATTAAAATGACTTTTTGAGACCTGAGACCTATCTAAATAGATTTTTTGCACCACAACCTTGAAATCCTGAAAATATCGGCCGGTACCCATCCACATAAATACCAGAATTGCGCGTTTAATAGTATTAGATAAGTAGATTCGATACATAGATATCTTTTGATCGAGGTGGGATATCACAATGATGTATTCAGCATTATATTTGGAGCGACAATGCGAACAACACGACAAACAGAGGTGTTCAAAAAATGGTCGTCAAAAAATGTGAGCATCGCGACGAACAACGCCGATAGTATATGTACACATATGTATAATCAGATACAGTTGTCATTTCATTAAAATGATTCTTCTATATACAGGGTGCAACAAATAAAGCGCTCCAAGCGTATAAATAGAAAATTTGGAACGATAGAAGAAAAACATTTTTATAAAACTTAATCAAGGAAATAAAAGCTATAAAATGGATTTGAAAATTTAACAAATCCACATCCGGTTTTTTCGAGAATTATATCAACGTTTTTTATTTTAAATGAAATCATGCATTATTTATTGACCTATTTTGTAGAAAATGTATTTCTTTATTCAAGCATGTGAAAAATGGTTCCATAAGAAAAATATTGAGTAAAATCAATAATAAAGTTGGAATAGGCGGCCATGGATATTCGACCATACTAGGTTTGCAATAGGAATACCACGCAGATCATGGAAATAATGTTACACGTTGGAAATATTAGCTGTTTATATATTTCGGCATAGTTTTTCAGGCTATAACATAGAAGTATACATTCCGTGTATTGGAAATTCATCATACTTCATAGCAACATCGGATGCCTGAGTAAATAGAAAGATTGACTGTTGACAATTTGATACGTCGGTTCATATTTTATGTTATGTTTTGAAATTTGGTGTTGTCATGAATAAAAGATGTAATAAATCAAATGTTCTAACGTATTAACGATGAAAACACGATCACAAGATTTATTACATGCAATTTTGTAATCCCCTACAAAAATGAATCACTACCGTTCATTTATTGTGATAAAACCACTTTTGTAAATGAAACATCAAAGTAAGAATAGCATTTTAATTGACGCTTGGCTCCACATGTATGAAGCAGCGAATCAACATAAAGTTTCAAGTACGCCAACATAAAGTTTCAAGTACGTACGCTGGCCAAATAAACAAAGAAAATCACAATCATTTATAGTCACCCGCTATAAACGATTCTACTGCAGCGAGAGAAGAATTGACATGTGAACCATAGACATAAAGTGACTCTATATTTACTGATTATGAAATTAAAAAAGTGTGTGGTTTAATAAAAAGTTAATAAAGTTATGGCCAGGCATGAAATTCGTTAGATTAGAACAGTATAACAATACGAGAATTATAAGTTTTGAATATTTTCGTTGATCTGGAAAGCATAACTTCTAAAATTAAAATAAAATTAATAACCGGCAGAATAATGGGCTTCCGGAAATCTGGTAAACTGTGTGCACTATTTGTAGATTTGAAGGCCGCGATTTGAAGAAGAGAACATATATGAACAACTGCTGAGGAGACTGGAGGAGATATATGAGGAGACGTCATCTAAGACCAGTGTAGGGAAAACCCAAAGTAAGTCACAGCTTATTTGCGGCATACATAGGAGATTTAGAGTCGAGATTGGAGGCAGAACACATTGGAGAGATAGTGGTGGGAAGAACGAAGGTGCACTCATTGGCTTATGCAGACGATATGGCCCTGGTGGCAAATGAAGCGAAATAAATTAAAGGGATGGTCAGAAGCATAGAAAGATATTTACGGGGGAACGACCTACAGGTGAAAGCACGAAAATAATGGTCTTCAGGAAAGGGGGAGGTATAAGAAGACAGGAACAGTGTATGTGGGAGGTAAGAGATGTAGAGGAGGTAACTGAGTATACATATTTGGGATATAGGATGAGAGCTGACAACAATGACCAGGCACACGTATAACTTCTGGCAAAAGAGCGTCAGGGACAGGTATTGGGATTGGGACAAACGTTGTTTGGAAAAGACATCACAAGAAGAAAAATGTTACTACCTCTGTCCGAAAATAGTTGCTACAGTTTAATTTGACGTTCAGATTATTGGAAATAGGCAACTTAATTAACTTCTCTTGACATAGTTATCAGGT
>JAWQRJ010002015.1:0-14380 GCA_033557515.1 Diorygopyx duplodentatus | reverse complement strand
TTTATGAAAACAGACATTAGAAAACAATACAAAAAAGTGAATAATTACAACATAACATTATACAACCTTTATTCAGATTTAAACATAAAATTCCACTTTCTGATACTTGACGAATACATTTCAAAAGCTAAATTTCTCAATAAAATCACCCTTCATAAAATAACTAACAAACACAAAAAGAAAATAGAATTATTAAAATCAAAACAAATCCCAAATGCACTATTTGAAAATTCACACAAATTTCACGCCCGTTTAACTAATCTTTCATCTCTGAAACTAACTAAATCAGAAGAAATGCTTCTTCAAAAAGGACATAAATATGCTCCGTACAAAGAAATCAACTTTCCAAAGTTGACAGTAGAAATTGAAGCAGCCATCAAAAACAATCCTGAAGAAGAAGAAATCAAGACACAAATCATTACAACCGTTAGAAAAGAAGAAAACCTACATCATAGAAGTAAAAAATCAAGAATACATGAAGATCAAGAAAACATCGCACTATGGAACCTACAAAAAAAGATAAAAGAAGAAAACATCATAGGTACAACAGGTGATAAAAACGTTGATATAATCTTAATGAATAAAGTGGATTACATTCAACAAACAGAAATTTATACAAGAAAATGACTTTGTAAGAGATAAGGAGAAACCCTAATCTAACTTTTCACAATAATTTTAAAAAAATCATAAAAAATACTTCAGAAACTTTAAATAAGTAATAAAATATAATTTCAATCCTAAAAAAGCATTACCTATGAAGCCAATAACCTCTAAGCTACACTCACTCTACAAAATACGCAAAAATGGGGGATTGCAATTAGACCAATTATAATCTTCACTAATTCTAGTTCATACTTTGTTTCTAAATTCTTAGTCAATTTTGTCAAAAATATAATTGACATTCACAATTCACACCTAAATATGCTATAAAAAAATCGTTACAACTTCTTTGACAACATCCACAATTTAATTCTACATTCTGAATTTACAACTTTATCATTTGACATTACTAACTTATACACTAATATACCTATTAAAGAAACAATTTCCGTAGCTACACGAATCATTAATAATCACTTAAAAAAAGTGATAAGAAACAATAACACAGATGCTAATAACTTAACAAAACTTTTAACTGCTTGCATTAACGAAAATCACTTTATATTTAACAATAAATATTACAAAATGATTGAAGGTTTACTTATGGGCATCCTACTTAGCGGACTTATGAGTGACATTTTCATGAACCATTTAGAAGAAATTATACACAACAGCAATTTCGAATTCATTAAGAAAATTATATTATAGTCATAATTGACACTACAAATATAAATATTACAAATCAACTTCATAATTTTATAAATACATTACACCCTAAAATAAAATTCACCGTAGAATTAGAAAATAATCACACCTTATATATTTTAGATATCACTTTAATAACATCCCCACATAATTATGACATTTATAGGAAACCGATGCTATTATCCCATTTAATTCTTTTCATGACCCAACAATTAAAAAATCAACTTTTATTTCTTATATATATACAGACTAAAAAATACTCCTCTCAGTTTTAATAACATGAAAAAAGAGTTATACAACATTATAAAAAACATTATACAACAAATCGCTTCTAACAATGGTTACGGCATCCACTATTTTAATAATATATTTCAAAAATACAATGTTAGACATAATAACCATACAACACTACTACATATAGAAGATAAACCTAAACCATTCTATAGAGCCATCACTCACCAAGGCAAAATCAGTGCTAAAAAATTAAAAACATTGCTAATAAATTCAACATTTCCCTTCCCTTAAAACAAGCCATAATCTAAAAAAAACATACTTAACAATAGTAAACCACCCACCAAATTACTAGAAAAAAATGGTGTACATAGAAGAGACCGGCAGGAAAATCGAAATTAGGGTCAAAGAACACCTCACAAGCAATAATTGAAACTTTGGTAGATACATTTATTTCAGTAGACACATTCGGTAGGCAAATTTTAACAATCATAAATTCACATTGGATAAAATCATTCATCAACTGAATAAAGGCTACTTAATGGAATTATTCGAAAGCTATGAAATAGATTCATAATAAATAATGAAAAAAATAAATATTTATAAAATTTTATTTTTCTGCTTTACATTAAATTTAATGTTATTTAATTTTATTTGCGTACTTATTATTAATTAATCAATTTCCCATTTCTTCTAAACATATCATTTTCATTATTTTTATTCTACTTCGCCCTTTTCTTTTTGTTTCCATTCTTTATTTTTTACTAATTAATGGTTGAAGTTTCTCATTAACTCTATAATTTAATAATTTATAACTTCTTTATAAATTTAATTTTATTATTTTACAAACATTAACTTTTTCAATTTAATAATTGATATAACATATTATACAGCAATCATAAATCCTTAATAAGAACTTTTATAATAGTAAAGATGGCCTGTCCATGTATATTTCACTTTCTGGAATTCTAGCTAACATTTACCTTAATCATACAGAAAAAAACATGTATAATGAATAACCGAAATCCCTATATGAAATATAATACATATTTGATCTTGCAAAAAACTATGCCGATGGTTTTAAATGGTTTCAATGCCGATATTATTAACTAAATTATTTTTAAACAACGTATAGAAAACGATCCTTTGTACACCCTTAACAATAATCTTAATAAACTTACAGATTTAAATGTATTTAATATTGAAAAAAATTATAAACCTTTATCCTACAAACAATCAACCAATATTTTCACCAAATACAATATTAACCCTGCCTTAACTAATACTAAAATTTTCAACATTTTAGCTAATTGCAAAAATAAAATACCTACCATAAAAAAACGGTATCTATTCCGTCGGTTCTAATAATTGCGAAGAGATTTACATAGGTCAAACCCTTTATCCTACAACAATACTGACTTAAAATCAACCAATATTTTCACCAAATACAAAATATGCTCCATCTAACACACTGAATATCGTTATACCACAATCCGTCAATTTCTATTTGTTTCTTTTGGAAAAAAAGATATACCAAATACTATTAATCGTTGAAATAATAGTTGAAGCCAGAAAATCGAAGAAGCTGATAGAAAAAGATGAAGTTTGATGATCGCTGTTAATGCGATACGGTTCAAATTCAAACCATACACAGACATCATCTCTAGGCAAATCCTCAACTCCTCTCTCTTTCTCTCTCCACCAGAAAACCCGCCGCTCCAAACCCTCTTCGCAGAAAAAAAAAGTCCAAAATCCTTTCTCAGCCAAAACAAAAGGGAGCGACCTTAAGGTCGCGAAATATGCATTAGTCCGCCTTAAAGAGATCTTCCGCCGAGCTCTTTCGGTTCACGTTGTGTTTTCGGCGAAACCACCCCCGCGCCCCACGGCTCATCCCGCCGCCCCGCGCCTCCTTGTTTCGCAGCGAGAGACAGAGAGACACCGCGCGGTGCCATGGCTGCCATCCCGTCGGGCTGCCAGCCCTGTGGGCGGGGATAACTTCGTTACGGATCCATTTGATGGGATCGAGGGGTGGCTGGGAACGTGCCCCGGCGGCCGGGGGAGGAAAGGCAACCCGCGAGGGGTGCTCGCGCGTCTTGGAGGGTGTAGCGGCCTCTCCATGGTGTATGTGTGTGTGTATAGGTGGAGGTAGGCGGAATAAGAAGGGACGTAATTTGCCGGGTGGATAAGGGAAAGAGGCGAAGGAAGAGGGAGTGGAGGGTCGATGGGGATTGGGGCTTTTGTTTTCGAAAGACTTGGATTGAAATACTGCGTGGAATTCAAAATCAGTAATGGTTGCATAGTGATAATAGCTGCAATAGATGAAAAGGAAAAAGTGACATTCCTACTTTGTAGGAAGGTTAATAGAAAGTACCTGGCAGACCGAGCTCGCTGGGGGAGAAAAACGAAACATTTTTGTTTTTACCTCCGAGCGAGCTCAAACTAACAGACCGAGCATGCTCCACTCTAGCTTTGACCACACGATGTCCTTCGCAAAGTATTATTGGGCGAGAATTCATTTAAACTCCTAATAAAGACTCTCATAATAAAGGAACGATAAATATTAAAACAATAATAGGAAGAACGATACATATTGAAGAAAGTTGTATAATCACAGACAGAGATAAACTTAGAAAGAAACTGGTGTCTAGAGTACTTTATTTTGGTTTTCAAATCTTTCTGACATATGGCTTTGAGGGGGATGTCAAGAGAATAATAATTTAAAGTTCATTTTATACTTAAAGTACCTAAGTGAAAATGGGAAATATTAGATCTGCTGGTCACACAGAACTATTTTTTTCTCAATCATCACATTCCTTATTTCTCGTCGTAAAAGACGAAAATTTGGAGCCAATTCTTCTGATTAAATAAAGTATATACAAAAGTATTCTGATTAAATACATAGGTATGCTGTTAGATTGAACCAGATTGAACTTATCAGGTGTTTTTTTATCCTAAAATTTTCTTCTCTTTTCAGGTGTGGTTTCAGAACAGACGCGCGAAATACAGGAAACAGGAGAAGCAACTTCAAAAAGCTCTAGCCCCATCCGTCATACCGGGCTGTAACGGCGCCATGATGAGGAATATATATCCTGGGGCCGCACGCGGATACCAACCGTATCCGCATCCGACGGCCATAAACCGCTATCCGCAGGTTAGTGAATTTGCCAACCGTCCGACCCCTCGTCTCCCCCCCGTTTTCCCAAAGTCGCGAGGGGAATATTAACGTGCCACCAAGCGGCCAGCGGGTCACAGGACGCAACCGAATTTATGCATGTAAATTGGGGGAAGCACGCGCCCGCTGGAGCCGAGAAAGGGTTGAGGTTGTTCGCCTTTTTGGTCTCCATGGTTAGAAAGTGGAAAATTAATATACACCCCGTTATTTATGTATCAGCAGCCAAAGGGATTTTGCAATAATAACGAGCATAAAATCCGCAACATAACAGAAACAACCGAGAGGTTTGCTTCAAAGACCTCTAATATTTGTTTCTTCTTTAAAGCTTTAACATGTTCTCTCTTTGGCGTCCTGAATATGGCAACTTTATCATTGACAGCAGCAGAAGAAGTTCATAAATTCAATTTCATTCATTCTTCACAGTTGACAACCATTATTGGAGGTAAAACCATATGTGGTTTTTTGTTTGCTACCAAATTTATGTACGTTTAAAATACATAAACTGATTATGAAGAGCATTGTTCTTTACATTTAATCTTCAGGAACAAACACTTCATGAAAACCACTTCATGGGCAACCGGTGCTCATTCAATGACTGCGCTTGATCTACAACCAAGGAAACAAACTTGGGCATCATATTCCACAACCACAAGGGAAGACGAAAAACATCTGTTCAAGAACAGGGCACAGCAGATATCCATCTTCAGAGAGTGAGCGAACTTCAATTCCGAGAACATCCATTTCTAACAGATCAAAACCATAGATACTTTTGGCCATCAATCATCAAGAACATTCACTTTCGATCCAAACAATGTACAGCTTTCCAACGTGCACTGTAAATAGGAATGAACGGTCCAACGCATTTTTGGCGGATGCGCCGGTGCGCCCTAACGAAAATCTATCGTTTTCACCAGAGATTCATTTTATTCGAAATTAATGCGACAGGTAAATGCGTCCCGCGCACATTCCGAACGCAACAAAACTACTAAACGCGTTCGCGTTAAAATCACGGTTCGGAAACATCGCCAATTTCCGGAGTGGACGGATATGGAAAGCGGCAGTGGCCGCGAATTAATTGCACTCGATCATTTGCATATTATTCGGCTGCCAGGCTGGCGAGCGTTTCGGCTGGATGCGAGGACGAGCTCGACCGCTTTGGCCGCTTTCCACCCACCGCTGGGCCGCTACCAGAAGGAACCGCCGGCCTCGGGTAAACTAATCAGGAGACCTGTTTGACCTCAGCTAATCCGGTTACCTGCGTCTAACTGTAATCACCGCCTGCCGCGCCGCCATTCGTCAAGGTCGTACACCTTTACTTTAGCCAATTAGATACCGCCGAGCGGTTTCTGCTTACCTTCTGGAATTCCCACTTCCATTAATATGCGCGCACCTCAAGCATCTTAACATCGAACATTGTGGATTTATGCGAATGAGGCCAGTAGTAAACTTTGCATCAATCACCTAGTAGGCTGTGACCAGTTACTTCAAAGAATCTTCTATATAGAGCTTTGAAAAGCTCTAAAAGTGTACGTCAAAAACATACAGTAATCTTTGACATTATCTACATCCCCTCCATGTATCCATTATGCGTTATTAGAAGTGACGCCTTCTCCTTTTCTCCCTTCTCATCTTTAGCTTTAACATATCTAAGAGACCGACCCGTATGTTCTATAATTGAAAAAGATTATCATACCAGGATATTTTGGGAAAGAAAGGTATACTTGCAATTCTATATCTAAGAATAATCTCTTACGGTCCACTCGTTGTTTCTCGGTTTTCTGAGTATTTAAAAATTGTGCTTTCTGTTTCAGATGACCACAAGCTCGTATCCGACAATGGCGCAGTCCTTCTCCATGTCGCACAGCACGAACATGAGTACGGTGGCCGGAATGAGGCAAGACGCCATGGGTGAGTGCGCGGGTCACGGATCCGTAAACTTTTAGAATCGCACAATTTAGTTAGTGCCCCAATTTGCCAAGACGACATTCGATATAGACGGGATTAGAGATGAGCGTCAGACCAAAAATCTATCTCGGAACGGAAATAGAGCGGCTTGAGATCGTCGCTCGTGATCTTATCACATCTCTGCGGAAATGACGTAGCTTCCGGCAATAACGGAACTTTTTAAAGCATTCGCAGGTCGCAAAGATTTTGTTCTTTGGGTCCGCCAATGTTCCACGTAGTGGAGTCTTATGTGTTCTGAAACTTTGAACTTATTTTTCTTAGTAACGCTGTCGTTCTATGCATTGGTTTAACCCACAGCAATGTATAAAATGAACCCACGACTGCTTGTAGTGTATGAAGAGTTACGAATATATGTGGCAAAGTTACATAACTTTAAAAAGACGGTTTTGTTGCATTCAATGGGTTATTTGATTTAATTTTAAATACTTTTTTTTTCCTTTTCAGGCATGAGTGCCGAAGATGAATGGTACAACAAAAGCCTCTCGGCACTTAGAATGAACTCAACTCACCATCCAAACCTAGCCGCCCCAATGCTCCAGTACCAAACGTAATCTTCGAGGAACCACTATTTCGAAAGAACATAAATTAATTCTGCACTACTTTTTCAAACAATACAGCTCAAGGAGAACAACCCTTAAGATATTACTTTTGTAAAATATCGTTTTCCCAAAGGAGATAAACAGCACCTTCTTTGAGGTGTAATACTTTAAAATTCGAAACAAAAACGTACTTATGTTTAATTTAATTTTGTACATAAACTGTGATACTTATTTAATTTCCTAGTATACCGAACGAAAACTAGTGTTAAATTAGCCTGTATTTTGAAGAGAGCACCAGATGAGGCGACTGCGAGGACTGTATTTATTGTAAAATCGTGTGAATTGTTTCTTGTAAGAATGTAAAGTTGATTTTTCTACGTGTACTTA
The DNA here is from genome assembly GCA_033557515.1 of Diorygopyx duplodentatus. NCBI lineage: Eukaryota > Metazoa > Arthropoda > Insecta > Coleoptera > Scarabaeidae > Diorygopyx > Diorygopyx duplodentatus. Next base: position 6,781 of record JAWQRJ010002015.1, on the reverse strand, counting down.
ACGGTATTGGATAGCTAATTCGCAAACCTCTTAAACTACAACAAAACTCCTCAGTGTTTTAGCCTAAAAGTATTGTTATGGCGCAGTTAAAAGGGAACTATTTGTCAGTTTTAACGGGCCTTTATACATACAAATATAGATTAAATTAAAAATATAAATATATATGATTACATGTGCCATATATTTATTGTATTATTAAAATTACTGTGTGTCGTACGTTTTAGGGCCTAAGGATATGTGTAAAATTGTAAATAATATGAAAATAAAATATTAATAATTATAACGAAATTTTGATGTATGGTGTATACTGATGATGCAACTGTATTAATTTAATAACCTATTTAATAAGGTTGGTGCATTTTTGCACCATACCGTTTAATACATTTTTTAATTTACTTTGACTAATTATTTATTTGTCTATATCATATTATTAGTGTTCTTAACCAATATTTACTGAAATGATGCACTCTACACTTTTTTACCAGGTAAGAAAATAATAATTATTACAACTTATTTATTTATCCAGTTATATAATACAGTACATTTTCTTAACCAACTTTTAATACTTTATTTAATTGTAGCTGAGTTATGTCTTACATGTGTTTAAAAGGTAACGGTTTTAGGTTTCCACGAAGAGAACATCGAAAGAAATTCCGATATTTTAAAGAAGGTAGGTTAGAAAAATTATGTGGTTATTATGTCATTAACAGAAGTAGTGGTAGTAATTAAAAATATAATTAGAAGAAATGTTAGAATTGGTTAAAATAAAAACGAATTGAAAGAATAAATAGAAAATTAGTATTTTCTTTGAATAATTCTGTGAATTTACCTGTCTCAGTTATAACGTTTTTTTTTAAATTAGAGAATGTACAAACAATGCCACAAAACAATAAAATATACAATTAAATAGAAAATTAATAATTTCTTTGAATAATTCTGTGAATTTACCTGCCCCAGTTATGACCTTTTTTTTTAAATAGAGAATGTACAAACAATGCATAAAACAATAAATTTTACAATGTCCAAACTTAGGACCTTGGCATTCCTTCGTTTTGTGTTTCACTGAAAGGAGTGTAGAAGTTTTGAATTAATAAAAGTTGAAATTGCAGGGAAATTCTGTGAATTTGTACCAATTATAACCGTCTTTAAACTCTTTATGAGAGAAAGTAAAAAACGGTTATAACTTTTATTAGCTCTCATAAAGAGAAAATATTGCATTCTGGCCAAAATTTTGATGGCGAACTTTTGACATATCTGGACGAATTAGGGTATTCTGAGACTAATGGTATCATTTTTTTAAAAAATAGGGGATGACAATAAATAAATGTATAATACAACAATAGTAAATATAATAATAATTTACAAATTAACATGTAGGCAATCACCCATACTGGTTTATGCCCTAATACTATCATCTTAGTTCAGATTACGTTATATCATCTGCCTGCTTTATTTGGTATAAAGTTTATTTATTTTATTATATAGTCAGTTAAATCTGTCTATCAAGTCACATGGCTTAAACTTTTATACGTAGAAAATTTTGTTTCAGTATTGGTCTAAAAACCGAGTTTACGGAATGTATGTTAACAGTAGTCTTTATTCAATTCATAATAGAACGATTATTTTCATCTATGAAGCTGAGGGCAGTTTTGCATCGAACTACTATTACTACTGAATCGAACTACTAGTAGTTCGACTACTATTAATATCAGACACCCTGACTGACTACTATTAATATCAGACACCCTGAGAAAAATGTTAATCACAAAAATGTGTTGTAATTATAATGAATTTCCCCTTTTTAGGTGCCCAAAGCAAACGATTTCCTATTTTTTTAAAAAATCAACGTTAGAAGAAGTGTAGAACTGACTCCTAAGGCAGTCAAGTTGTACAAAATGGTGAAAGAATTAAGAAGAGTTAAAAATGCATCTTGCAATCAAAGAAGAATCTGAAGCAGAATCTGGAGCATGCAGCAGACACTTTGGAGAATAAGATGTTTGGTAATATGAACAGAACGGTATAAAAGTTTATCTTTACCCAAATTTCTGCAAAAACAAAGAAACCAAAAGAACGACGCTTTTCAATGGAAGTCAAAGTGTTTGTCTTATCGCTTTTAAAGCAGAGTAACAAAGGTTATAAATTGTTACAACGTCTAGGTTTTGCTTTGCCTTCACGAAGGGCACCCACAAGAATGTTCAGCAACGTTACCTTTGGCCCTGATATAAACCACCACATTTTAACCACCATATGTTTAAAAAAACATATTCAATCTTTGTCTAGCCTTGACAGAACATATTTGACGACATGTCTTTATCACCCTTTTTTATGTTCGGAGATGCGTTCGCATTATGGGATTTGCAAATGACGAGCATTTAAAAAATTCAAAATTTGCCAATCATGTATTGGTTTTCATGCCACGTGGGATTCGTAAGAAATGGAAGCAACCAATATTGTATAGTTTTGCAGAATTTTCCACCTCCAAAATAGTTTTGGTTAAGTTAATTGCAAAAATTATTTTCAAATGTCAAGAAATTGGTCAGGCAATTGATCTCAGCTAGTTTTCTGATGATTTGATTATTTTCATTTCATTTGAAACCAGTTTGTAGATTGTATTGGCTCCATCTGGGAAATCTAGTTGATTGTATATAGTCTCCTAGTATCTTCTTTGCGCATTCTTCTGTCTGCTCAGAGATTTCTTCCTAGAGGCTTATCACTGTTTGGTTTGGATCAAATCTTCATTTTTCAAGCGTAGATTTCAGTTCTGCTTTGTTGTTGCTCAATTTCCACCACTTGATACGACTCTTTTCTATAGTTGTGTCTTGGAGTTCTTTGGCAATACAGTGCTTGAAGTTCGTGATCATCAAGGCGATGTTGTGAGGATTTTTCTTTCTGATGGAATGGCTTTCGTGTCTCCCACTATTGTAGGTTATGGGGTGATTGTCTTTTAGGAAAGAATGCGTTTGTAATTCCCAACTTATATTATTATAGTTTAGCTACAATCATAACATTCAACGTTCAGCTGATCTAACTGGTGTACTACGATGAGAGATGACTGCGTCTTCGGTTTTCCACTAAAACTTTCCATTGAATGTCGCCAAAAAGGATATTTAACTACATTTGTTCCAAATTGTCCCCAATTTCTCGTAACAATTCAAAATTTTCGTTTGATTTCTGACTGCCATATTTAACAGTTTTTAGAAGAATAGCTGAATTATTTGTATTTGGGCATTCAAGGATGCGCATGCCATCGTCATTTTGTGTTTCAAATCCGTTGGAACAAGACCTACATGTCCATTTAAGTCTCCACTAAGGCAAATGTGCATCAGTTATCATCATTAATCATACTTATTGTCTGAAGGTGGGTGTCGAGGACGTTCGAAAAGTTATCTTTTTCATCTTCAGTACATCATGTTTGTGGACCATAGCAGGATATTGCTCTAAAGATTTTTATTCCAATGTCAATTTTTATTGACATGTCTGTCTAGCACACTTTTAACTTCGATTGATCTTGTCTCGAAATTGTATATTAGTTATAATTCCAATACCGTTTCTGTTTCGAGTTTATATTCCTCACCGACGTCTTTTGCTTTGTTTCCTTTCCATTTCGTTTCTTGTACGCAGACGATGTCGATGTTTCTTACGCAGATAAATTTGACAAGGTCGAAATTTAATGCATAACTAGGTAGTACACAAAACTCATTTCAGAGCAATGATAGTGATGACAAAATAAAATTAACATGACACTTTTAGGCGATATACAACCAAAGCAAAGCAATAGAAAAATTACAACATCCGCCATCGCCAAACGAACAAAATTTGTGCAAATTGTTGTAGATTCTTAAAATTACAAAAATGATCGCTAAATTACTCCTTAGTATGTTGAATTTGCCTCATTTATATCAGGAATGCTCTCAAAGTCTTCCAGATTCCCAAAACATCTATTCCTGTGATATACTGATAATTTATAAACGTTGTTGCAGATTGAAATTTTGTAGATTGTAACTACAAAATTGACGAATTAAACAAATAATATCTCAATACACAATAAACGATTATTATTATCTATAAGATTTCACACATGAATTCAAATAAATTTATAAAAGACAGTGAAGATTTACAATACAACAATGCTTGGAAATACAGGATTTCTATCCCAGGCCGTCCATTAGAAATATATGGGGAACGGATAAAGCTAGAAGCCTGAAAATTTGGATTTGAATATCGTAGAAAGGGAACTAAAAAATATTTTCAATAATCTGGCGGTTCCGGTTATACCGGAAATTGACAACAGCTTTGTTAATTTAAATAGAATGACCCCAATTTTAATTTTTTTTCTTAATCTACAATCAATTTTCAACAACTTTCATAATATGTTTGCCAGGCCTAAACTGCAGCAACATTTTGAAAAATTAAATTTTCATAATTAGACTTGCATTCATTCAAAATTGATAACTTATTGGTAGGCAACCCAATTTACAACAAATGAATGTATTGTCAAAGGATCGCTTTTGCAACAAGAGCTCGAAAAATCTTAAATAATCGGAAAAGGATACATTTTAGGTGGAGAGAAACCCAATATCGTTTAACGAGGATTTTAATTCTACATTCGATAAGATAAATATATTTAAATGTATTTATATATTTAGGTAATATATAAATACATTTAAAAAAATCACTTTTTATCATTTAAAGTTTTCTTATTTCAAAATTCAATTTTGTAAAGAATGTGCTTTAGCGTCTAAAACATTTAGTTTCTGTGAATTAGTGCCAGTAGTTTCAAGTTCTTCTTGTGTAAAATTCTTGTGAACTGCAGTTTTCGAAAGTGGGTATTGAAGGACATTATAATTCTCTGGTCCATTTGTTGGAGAACTGAAGTTGTGGGTGGTACAAATACAAATTTAATTTTATATCTTGCAAATTATAATAATTGAAATGAACCTTTTTCGTTTTTCAATTTCTAATTGCTCTAAAAGTCCATATTTTTGCCTTTAGCAACTTGATGTAAAATTTTATTTTATAATCTAAATGGTGTTCTTTTATACGATGGTGTTTGAATAGTGTAGAAATAGGCTTAGTTTTATGGAATTACACCAATTTTTTTTTTCTTAATTTACGTTCAATAACTTTCGTAAAACATTTGCTAGATCAAAACGGAATGGTTTTCGAGATACTGAATTTTTTCGCAAAAATTATGCAACCACAGCAATATTTTGAAAAATCGAATTTTCGGAATTAAACTTATGCGATAATGTTCATACTTCATTAACCATTAGTTGAGATATTGAATTTTGAAATTATTCAATATCTCTATAAATGTTGAAATTAAAGAACAACTTCAAGCTGTTAACATTATCTTTCCCCACACAAAAGACATCGTCGACATATCTCACCCACTTTATTATATTGCTATTATTATAAGGGTTTTTATTGTTAATTATAACGTTCTTTTCTATATCATAATCTAAGTAAATATCAGCGAGTATGCCAGAAAGAGATATACCCATAGGAAGACCATCTTCATTTTTATATATTTTTTTTAAATTTACTATTAAATGTAACATTGTTGTGCGATAGAATGTGTTTTAGTAAAATATTAAGGTGTTTAACTTAAGGGATCGTGGAAATGATTTTCAAATAGAACGGGGTCATTTTCAAATACAAAAAACCATAAGGGAATCCTTGAAGCAGACCTCTCCCACGTGCGAAATAAACTGTCTAGAGTTCTTGATTGAAAATTTAGGAGTAAAGTTCATAGCCTGGAAAATGTCCAAAAAGAAATTTGGTAAGAGGAAAAATGGCTATAATATAGAAAAAAAACTATAATATGCTGTTATAGGCCGAATGGGTATGTCGTTTTTATGTAGTTTCGGAAAGAGTAAAGCAAAGGAATTGAAGGGTTCATGGGTATAAGAAAATTTAAACAGCAATAACAAAATTTACCTAGAGTGTCCTTACATTGATTAATAATGGTTTTAGTTTTTTGAATTAACGAATCTAGAGGATTCCTTTTTATTTCGATATAATGGACTTTATAGTTTTTCCAGGTATTATTGGCCAGCTAACAGGATTTCGATTTTGTGATATCATTTTTTTTTTTTTAATTTGAAAATGTTTCTTTCTTTTTGAGGAAAATTATTAAATTATTTTAGAATATTCAGGATTCTTATGAATAACTATCTCAATATCAATACTAATCAAAAACCAATCTATTTTTGTAGGTAGTGCGAAATTGTGGGTAGTATTCAATAGTTTAATTTCGTCAGAATTGAAGGAAATGTCGGTGAGGTTTTTAAAAAAGCTTCTTTTGCCTTGAAAAGGAATGTGATTATTAGCTTATCGTAGCGTTATTAGAGTAACGTATAGTAGCGTATGGTGTATTTTGCTGTTTACCCAAGGATTACAATTTTCTATTTTTCCACTAAAAATAATCCCACTCCCACTTTTAATCCCACAATTCCATTCCCTATAATAATAAAAAACTAACCATTTCGGACCTCTATACTTCAACGTTTGCAATTTGTATTTCTTATAATATATAATATAATAATATTTCAATATATAATAATATATTGAAATATATGTTTATTACCTACACACCCAAAAATTCAATTTAGGAAAATTCCAAATTTATGAAAATTCGTAATTTTAATTTTTCTGGATTGCACACAAATTCAAATTTCGATTTAAAGATTTCAGATTTAAAAGAAACACAAAATAATTCAAAATTTCAATAAGAAATAATTTACCTATTACCTACAAATCCAACAATTCAATTTAGGAA
>JAWQRJ010002014.1:0-14380 GCA_033557515.1 Diorygopyx duplodentatus | reverse complement strand
ATTATTTTTATCTTATCGAATGTAGAATTAAACTTCTCGTTAAACGGTATTGGGTTTCCCTACACCTAAAATGTATCCTTTTCCGATTATTTAAGGTTTTTTGAGCTCTTGCTGCAAAAGCGATGCTTTGACATTACATTCATATGTTGCAAAATCGGTTGCCTACCAATTAGTTATCAATTTTGACGTTTGTGTAACTTAGGTTGATTGATTTCATATTTGCGGAAGAATTAATGCAGGTATCATTTGGAAATGGAGTTAACAAGATATTTTACATGTTTATTTCTCGACAGCGTTGACAAATCCTTACTGCGTTCTAAAATGGCAACTAATAATTACTCCAATGTTGATATTATGAATTTATTTATTCATACACATCCAATAAATAGTAGAACGCGCAGAACATTTAACGAAACATATCCGAATTGACCGCGGCTTAATAGAACAAAATTTGGAAGGTTACAATTCAATATTTATAAGTTATTGGGAAAGCAGCTGGAGTAGATGCAAAATATACAACCGCAGCAACATTTTGAAAAATCGAATTCTCATAAGTAGACTTATGCGACAATGTTCATACTTCATTAACCCAGGCATAAATTACCAATTAAGATAAATTACTAAAGAAAATCTATTTCTTCCTAAACAAAGCAGAATTCTTGATTGGACTCCACCGACAGTTTCATTTCGAATTTGAATTGGATCTAATGCCCCGACCTCGATTTTCCAATTCTCCTCGGGTGTTCACCGGGGTAGAATGCACAGCGCTTTTGATGTGACCCCATAGATAAAAATCCATCGGAGTGAGGTCTGGCGATCTTGCAGGCCAGTTCCATGGACCCAATCTTCGAAACCATCTGTCTTCGAAGTTATTTATCAATTCATGTGTCACATGAGTAGTGGAGTGCGCAGGGTCTCCATCTAATTGGTACCAACACGATTGTAGTTCGTTTAATGTTAATACCTCTAAAAAGTCTGCCACCACGGTTCTTAGGATTTCCAAATAACTTGCCCCGTTTAAAATGTCGTCGTAAATAGACTACAGAAATTGGTTCTTGTACAACAAACAAAATACGTTGAAACAAAATTTGTTTTGAATGTTCTGATCGCGTGTCACATGAGAATTTTGGTATGCCCAAAAGTGAAGATTTCGACTATTAAAAATTCCCTCTCTAGAAAATTTCGCTTCGTCCGTCCAAATATTCTTTTCCGAAAATCTTCGTTCCTCGCATAGGCGGACTAGTACCATCTCACAAAATTTTCGTCTTTACCCTGCTTCTTGTGAATGTATCGCTACGGTTAGTGAAAATTTAAAAGGATGAAATCCGTTTTTCCTTAAAACCTTCTACATTGAGCAACGCGATATGTCCCAATCAGCACGAGGTGAGGCGTTTGTATTAGCATGAAAAGAAGCTAAAACAAACTATGTAAACTTGTATTCATAATGAAATAGAAATTCCTCTCCGGAATTTAAACTTGTAGTGCTTCCCATGACTTATAAAACTGAATTGTAACCTTCTGAATTTTGTTCTATTAAGCGACGACCAATTCGGATATTTTTCGTTAAATGTCTGCACGTTCTACTTACTATTTGTTAACATCCACCATGAATAATAAATGAATTCATAATATCAACATTGGAGTAATTATTAGTTGCCATTTTAGAACATAGTACGGACTTGCCAAACTTGTCAAGAACAAAACATGTGAAATATCTTGATAACTCCATTTCTAAATGATACCTGTATTAATTTTTCACCGTAAATATGAAATCAACCAAGCTAAGTTACACAAACGTCAAAATTGATAACGCATTGGTACGCAACCCAATTTACAACAAATGAATGTATTGTCAAAGGATCGATTTTACAGCAAGAGCTCGAAAACCCTTAAATAATCGGAAAATTATACATTTTAGGTATAGGGAAACCTATTGCCGTTTAACGAGGATTTTAATTCTGCATTCGCTAAGTTAAAAATAATTGGTAGGTGCCAATTATATAAAAGAAAATCACTTTTTGTCATTTAAAGTTTTCTTATTTCAAAATTCAATTTTGTAAAGAATGCATGTATGAATGTCCCGCCCGAAATTTTCAGACCGCTAGCTTTATCCGTTCCCCATATATTTCTAATGGACAGTCTACCCTGTATACATTTGTACACCCTGTATACATTTGTCCAACCATGTTTATCTAAATATGCCGAATATCATAATGACGATTTTGTCATTATGCTGTTTAATAAAGTAAATGCTCGGAAAGTATCGTTGAGGCATTTAATGACCAATGCAATAGCCACATTATACTACAATAATAAATCTCAACTATTTTTATAATCTGTTAGAATCTGTCGATTTTAGTTTCTTGGATAATCTTGGATACATCTTGGATAATCAAGTACGATCTCTGTGATAAAGCAAAGCAATTTATAGTTATATTGCAGGAGGCATCAGATGCTGCCTTTCCCACTCGAAAATAAACTGATTCTAGTAGAAATAATTAACTAAAAATCTCTTGGTTTTCAGAGAAACTGAAAGAAATGAGGTCACACCAAACATACCTTAATGATTTGTAATGTAGCACTAAAAATAAATATCTCGTCTCTGAACGTAACTCTTATCTTTAATTATACAAAACTGCAATAAGAAGCACCAAAAAAGCTGCAAATGACAAATGCGATCTGAATAAGTATTAACAGTAACCGTACGAAAGACGTTAACGTTACGAAAGACAGCAAACAGTCCTTCTGTGTCTCTCATGTGCTCTCTACCAAGACCTCAGATTTTCAAATTTCTCAAATTTCAATCGGTGTCACAGTCTCAAGTATGTAATGCTATAAATAATTTTAAATCTAACAAGCCGGGGGATTTCTTTGGATTGGATGCTATGACAATTGACACATTACCAATTGTCTTAGGTTTATATCGCTTTCCAATTATTGATAGGCTGGCTCAATTTCTTGGTCCTGCAAGATATAATCTTGGATAAAGTAAGACTAGCATAGCTCTCATTAGCAGACTCAGAATTGATGTCTAACATAATCTAATTCGTAATCTTCTTCTATGGTTCTTTTACCAACCAAGGAATTTTATAGAATGCATGAAATTTCGTTAAATACTACTTCTTCGTCATAATTTAAATTTTCTGATATTACATGAGAAGGTAAGATATTTTTTAATTGGTTATATGATGTTAACACAAATTTTTTTATATACATAATACAAAAGTACAAAATACCAACTTTTTCATCATAGTGGCGCATATTTAATTCGTTAATATGTGAAGGAAAACGGTGTATCTCGACAAAACAAGTTGGTAAAATAAATTTCTCTATATAACAGTGCACCGTTTTCTATAAGTTACCAACAAATGTTTTAAAGATTTATTTGTATATTTACTCCTTTCCAATGATTTTCTTTGAGATGCTTTTAAATTTTTTTCATTAGCCACGCCTGGTCTCGATGTATAAACACCTTCAATCTTGGTGAACGATGAAACACTGGTATCGCTAAACCTTTAAATATTTAATTGGTGAGGTTGATGGCATCCTGAATTGTACAAAGTGCACCAGACAGGTGCATCGTGCAAAAACGTACACATATAATGTCGAGGTGCTTAGTGCATGGCATCCACGCGTAATGATTGTCATTACGCGCAACGTATTATTATTCCATCGTGTATGGTCAAGGGATGGGTACATTTTTGGTAATAGGTTGCGCGGGACAGATGCCCTTATTATAATTTTGGTGTTTTATTGTGCACGTGAAGTTGTACAAGGTGTATCTGACGTAAAAACGAAAGATAACAAAGGGATATTGAGAATATTTTAATAAATTTAACTTTGTGTACGTTAATAAACGTATTGACGACCAGCTCATGAGCATCGTTATTTATTCGCAACAAAACTTTTTATTTACACACTTAACCATTTTTTTAATCAGATGAAGTAGGTATGTCAACATTTATCATAAAGCATCTACGGAAAAACTTGGATTTAGAGGTCCAATTTCACAGCAGTCTCTAATAGAACAATCTCAGATAAAAGAACACATAGATACCGAATGCTGGCGATTTGTTTATCCCCACTGGAAGTAAACAATCAAACAACTTCAGATAAACAATAACAGTTTGATTAATAACTAAAGGAATTAAAAATGATCATCCCACGATCAACAGATATCTTCTGTAGGAGCATTTCGTTCCATTTTTTTAATGGGTGAAAGTTAATTCAATTAAGAACAGGTTTGTTGTACTATCCATTTAATCTTTATTTAATATTTTCTGCCCTACTTGTTTCGGCAATGTGCTTCAGGGACGCTACAATAGATATGTTAATATAAGCTTTCTATTTTATGTTCGTACTTCTAAAGAATTACTAAGATCTTCTAAGGTCATATATACAGTGGTTTCTTTCACTTGTTATCAAAATACAGAATTAAAATGTACCAAACCCTTAAATAACATAAAAACTCAAAATTCGAAAAATTCAAATTAAAAACCAAAATCAAAAGATTAAAATTAAGAAATTATTAAAAAAACTTTAAAAAAATAAAAATCCACACATTTAAATTCTTTCAAATTTTAAAATCCCTTTTCCTAAAAAGTCCCATTCCAAGTTCTCTATTCTCCGATAAATAAAACATTTTTTCATATGTTGGAAAGTGTTTATAAAATCTTTCAATAATATTTGTTGTCTACTCACTCGTCGGATTATCGAGCTGTGGTCTTAACCATGAAATAGTCTCTTGCGGTATTTTAGTTTATGTTGTCCTCCAATTTTCCATCTTCCAAAATTCGTACGTCTTTGGGTTTTCTTTGTGTAAATATCCTTGTATGTACACTTCTACTTTATTTATTTTTAGTTACCTCATGCATTCGTTTTGTGTTGTTTTCGAATTTGAATTCGAAAACATTCGATTCAAATTCGAATTCTGATCGTTTTTCCCTTCCCTTATGCGTATTTCAAGGGTTCTGCCTGTTTGCCCTGTATAAAGGGCTCCAACATGTGTTGCACTCCAGTGTGCAAATTCCACTGCTTTGTAGTGGTAATATGTGATCTTTTGCGTTGATTAGTAGGTTTTTAATTGTATGATTAGTTTTGAAGACGGGAATTATGTTGTATTGTCTTAAAAAAAATTCCATTTTAAACGATAAATTACCTTGATAATGACATAAATTTTCTATAATTGGTGTTTTTACTATTGCTCTTGTGCTGTTTTGTTGTTCGAGTGAGATGTTGTCATTTATGAATTTTTTGTTTGGTTTCAAGCTCAAGCATGGTATGGTGTATATTTTAATATAAAGCACAAAACAGCAGGTAGCTTTATGTAACAGCTTTTTTTTTAAATTAAGATAAAGCATAAAGGTTTTAATTTTGAAACAAAAAGAATGAAATTGTTGTCCACTCACAGAACAAAAAGACTTTTTTTACAATTGTTTAATAAATAGTTCAATCTACATATCTAGAATAGATCTGCTATGATCCATGAATAAAAATATCTTGTAATGTTTACATATGTATTATCTAATGAATATAATAATTTATAAATAATATGTTGTATATTTACAATAACATAATAACAATGAAACACACAATAAATATATTTTGTGACGCCCCTCACAACAAAATTACTTCCCAAAATATCTCGAGAAAGCTGTTTTGCTCTGGTAACTGCAACTTCGAAGAAAACTAATTTTTAACATGACGAATTTTACAGGAAAACTTATCTTCAAGAGTTTGCTAAATTGCATAAATTCGAAAAGCAAGGTAGAAAAGGTATATCAAATAGTAAGTTGCTTTATTTCAAATAATAAAGCTTAATAATACAACCTTCAAGTAACATGTTCAAAAATTTTAACTAAATAATGCGAATTTGATTTTTGAGTGAAAACATGTTGCTGATAGTAATAAAAGGAGAATTCCAGAAAAATTGGAACTCCTATTAAAATCAACACTCGAAGATTCCTTATGGAAGAAACCCGGCCCTTCGTTGCAGTCTCAAAGAAATATTACAAAGAAAGGCAACTGTTTACAAATATTGTGTAGCAATAATAACATTGGTAACACTAACATTAAAAAAAATTTCTGTAAAAACAATTTTATTTTTACGATCAGCAAAATATACTAAATACAAATGTGTAAAATATACAAAACAATATTACAACGGGGCTTTAAAACATAGCACATTTAACAAATTTGTGCACTAGCAGACCGACAGTGATTTTGGGAGATACTGATAATATAAATTAATCTTTTACATCTTTGTTATTGCTGAAATTTGTATGGTTTAGTTTTATGTACTAAATTTTGCATTTTTACTAATTTAATTTTTAGTTTTGGGGTATGAAGTTTTAAATTTTAAAATCATTACAAACTTTGTAATGAATAAACAGTTTTTGTGTCTAATTTCTAAATATGGCTCATAAATAAAAAAAATAGTAAAAAAAATACATCGTTTGTTCCTTCTAAATGACCTTTCGCAATTTTTTTTATTTAAATTACCAGGACTGAAAGTTTTCAAGCAAACGTCACATTTTGTAAGAAATGCCAAATAACTCCTAGATGATACAACTTTGATCATATACAGGTGTTACAAATTCGATTCCCACCATTGGTATCTTGGACGGTAAGAGCTACAGACTCGGTTAAATGGAACAATATGAAGGTGTTTATGTAAGTTATTCAGATCAATTGTTTTTCCAAAAAAATGCTTCGCCTACTAGATACCCTGAAAAAATGAGAATTGTCATTTCCTTCAAATGTGAATATTTGAATGTTATTTATCGTATCAAAAAATTTCGAGGGAAAAAGTTGTTGATATCAAAACTGTCTGTAGGATAGATTATAAAAATATTTTTACCTTTGCACCAGTTACGAGATATGACCCAAAGTTGTATTTTTTAAACGGAAACCAGTAGTTGATTTTGACATTATTAACTTTCTTGATTTTGTCCCTTTCCAACGATATAAAGTTCGAGGTATTTATCTTTCATAGTTTAGGAGATATGAAGAAAAATCATTCCACACAGATTTTAACCCACATCACACTATCCATGATTGAAACAAAAGACTACACATCTGTCAATAATATTGTTAAACCACTCTCGTGTCATAAGTTGTAGTTGCCGACAATTATTCACATTCTACATTGATAATGGCGTTTTCAAACTATGAAAAAACGGGTATGTTTGTTACCTACATAGGGTGCAATCGAAATTCAATTGCGGCAGTAAATGAATATTTAACTTTATACCCCGACAGAAAGCACCCTCAACTTTGTTTCGCTGACTCGAGCAAAATCTACGAGAAGGTGGGTGCTTTACTGCAGTCTGTTCTGCAACATACGTAACATAATAAATTTCACCCCAACAATGATAGAGAAGCCAAGAAATGAAGGAATCTGATTATGACTAAACTGATTATTAAGGCGAGTTACATTTTGTAGATGGTATCTCGATCAAATTGCAAATGATTTGACTTTTCCTAATAAAATTCTTTGGAGCGATGAATGTCGATTTACAAACAACGGCATTTACAATTGGAATAATTACCATTATTGGAATAATGAAAATCCGAAAATAATTCGACAGTCACGTTTTCAGGAACGATTTGGATTTAACGTGTAGTGCGGCATTTTGGGAAACCGCTTAATAGGTCCGTTTATTTTTAACGAAACACTTAACTTGAACAGATATCTCGAACTGCTGCAACAGGAATTTGGAGATGCGTTGGATGATCAACCAATTCAAGAGGAGAAATATAGTCAGTGAGATCTCCGGACTTGTCCCCACGCTTTTTCCTGTGGGGCTGTATGAAAAATGTGGTGTACGGAATGAGTTATACCAGTATTAATGATTTGGAACAAAGCGTCTTACAGGTTTTTAATTCCGTTAGTGTTCGTCAATTAATGAATTGTAGAAAAAGTGTCGAAAAGCGTGCTACCAAATGTTTAGAAATAAACGGCAGCCATATTGAACATCTTTTGTAGGAAAATTTTGATTTATTGTTATCTTGTTTATTTTTACCATGTTTACTGTTGCCACGCTTATTGTTACTATGTTTATTGTTATCATGATTACTGTTACCATGTTTATTGCTTCCATGTTCATTGTTACCATGTTTATTGTTTCCATGTTTCCTTTTTTTGTAATTTATTGACGTACTAAATTTGAGCAGAACTGTTTTTTTCAGAAAATCTTTTTTCTTTATATCTACTAAAGCACAAAAGATAATAAATACCAGAGATGTAGTCTTTTGTTTTGAAAACAAAACATAGTTCTTAATCATGGATAGTGCGATGTGGGTTAAAATCTGTGTGGAATATGATTTTTCGTCATATCTTCTAAACTATGAAAAATAAATACCTCGAACCTTATATCGTTGGAAAGGGAAAAAATCAAGTAATTTAATAATGTCAAAATCTATAGGTTTCCGTTTAAAAAATACAACTTTGGGTCACAACTCGAAACTGGCGCAAGGTAAAAAATATTTTGATTATTTATCCTAGAGAATGTTTTGGTCCTAGTTTTGATACGATAGATAATATGGAATATATTCACATTTGAAGAAAATGACGATTTTCATTTTTTTCAGGACATCTAGTAGGCGATGCATTTTTTGGAAAAACGAAGAAGATCTGAACAGCTTAGGTAAACACCCCCATATTGTTCCATTTAACTGAGTCTGTAGCTCTTACCATTTCCAAGATACCAATGATGAGCATCGAATTTGGGACACTTGTATATCATTGATTGTAATCTCTTTTCGCTAAGCCTCTGGCTTAGTAAGTTTTGTTTTTGACGGTTACAACGAAGATTTTCCTTGTGTTAATTTTTTGATTATACTCTTCATTTTAGTACTTATCTAGTTCGTAGAACCATGTAATATTTCGTTGAACGAAGTCAATAAATAAATAAGTAAAATCGACTATGAAATCACCATTCAAAATAAACAATAAAACGCATTGAATCTTTAATCCAGAAGACGAAATATTCTATATCGTGAAATAACGTTTAATACAACAAGTTTTGCTCATTTTAATACTAATTCGCATACCAAACAACTTAAACCTTGTAGTTGTACCGTATATTGATTGGCAATTATGTCGAATTAGATTTATTTGAAAATAAGTTAAGTTGGCGGTATTTTAGAAAATTCTGCCACAATTTGCAAGCTTTATTACTGTTGTATATATTTTTTAATCTGTTAAAGCTTACCAATCTGGTTGTTTTTCCGGCCTTCTTCGAGGTAAACCAATTTTAACGACGCATAATTTTCTGTAATATCATTACTAGGTTACCCCGTACGCATTCAAATGCCGTAAAACGTATAAATACCTACCAATTTCCTTTTATTTTTCACGTAATCTCGAGGTTATTCTTTTACATTTGTTACGCGTCCCGGTTGCAGCAAAACGCCTCGGCCATTTCAGGCGTTTTAAACGACGACCATTTTCGTACAAAGGGTGCCGCTCACGCTGCTCCATATTTACGCAATGCGGGAGATCGCGCTACTCATATATCCGTCCATACTTAAATCCTCCGGCTTTGTAATAAAGATGCTGCGTTAAGGCTAATTAAACAGGGGCACTTAGTGAGCGAGACGTGCGAAGAAGTATCGGCAAATAAAGTGCTCATTATCTGAAAGTTGAAATCTACGGCACCGACCCGTTTCGGCTGCTATCATTTCTTAATATGACAGCTCGGTATCTAATTGGATAAAACGCTAATGCGTAAATCTAGTTATTACGCGCCAGTTGGCGTGGCAAATTAAGTGAAACCGCGTTAAAAAGATAGCGCGAACTGACCGCTCTTCGCGACCTCTACGCTTTGGCGGGACGTGGTTCGCACGTTTAGTTAATTAATCGGTCGGTAGAGAATTTAAATGCTGATTCACACCGGCGCATACATATGTTAATTCCGGCAAAAATCGCAGCGAGCGGCCCTTGAAATTATTGTAATTGGTAGGCTTTTAAAGTTTTATACCCTTTTTGCCGTTTAAGTGTTATAATTAATCTCCAAATGTCAATCTGTTTGTCGTTCAGTGTGCTGGACATGCCTTCAAAAGATCTGTCCAGCGTTTTAAAGCGTAGTGTATTAAGAATTATCATCAAAGGCTGCGTTTAAGTTTAGTAAGAGATACCAAATTGGCAATGCAAGAGACAAATGACATTAAATATTCATTTTTACATTTGCCATGTTAAGTAACTCGGCGGTTCCCTATCTTTCATATTTTACATTGAATAATTCTGTGCTCCCTATATAATATAAAATAGATGAGAATACAGAGTACGTAATGCAGATGGATCACTGTCATTGGATGCCATGGTAAACGAAATAACATTGCATTAGATTAGAAAATTGCATAGACCGTGGCGTTTCGATGAGGGCGTGTGTCACTATCATCACATTTTACAATGGAATTTTACATTTAATAACCAGCAACTAATGGTGTGATCGCCAGGACAGTAGAACATTAGTAACGTGTGGAAGAATAAATTTTCATATGGAGTAGGCTTTGAAAAAAAAAGACACGTCTTTGATTGATCCGAACTGACATTAGCGATCATTTTGACATTAATGATATTAATGTCATTAATGACATTCCTCAAATTAAACAATTAATTAATTTGTGACAATTTATTGTATTCACTATGCTTTTCACTGTAATCCAAAAAGCATTCATGTTCAGAAGCGTATTTTCGTTCTGGAAACAAAATTGATGACGATTGGCATTATTCAATAGACCGTTGCTTTATAAAGACTTTTATGATACTCTGATGCATTCTCTAAGTTTATTTCACGAAACTGGAAGTGTACAGAGAAAACAAGGTAGCGCTCGCCCAAAGAAAAGAACTCCAGAAGTAGTTGAAAATGTTCGACAAATTGTTTAGAATAGACCAAAAATTTCTCTTCGCGTTCTTGAACAACAGGTCAATCTGTCTCATTTCTCTTGTCATCCGATCCTAAAAAGAGATTTACATTTAAACCCCTATCGGTTGACCTTTGTTCAGCAGATTTTACCAACCGATTATGAGAAAAGACAAGAATGTGGTCGTTGGTTTCTCGCTAACATGGACGATGATGTTTTAAATCGAACTTTCTTTTCGGATGAAGCCTGGTTCCATCTCTCAGGTTATGTAAACTCCCAGAATATGAAAATGTGGGGCGCTAAAAATCCGCACTTTTTCGTCGAAAGTTCTCTTCATCAACAAAAAGTAGGCGTTTGGGTTGGCTTAAGTCAACGACACTAAGTCAACGACACTAAGACAGCAGGATGGGGCTACAGCTCACACAGCTCAGGCCACAATCCAGTATTTACAAGAGTTTTATGACCATCGATTAATTAACAGCAATCCCATGGCCTCCGAGATCTTGCAACCTAACCCAATTTGATTTTATCTTATGGTCCCATCTTAAAAACAGTATTTTCAAAACTCCCATTAATAATTTGTAAGAGCTTACCAAACGAATCACTACCAAATGTGGAAAAATAAACAATTTTCCAGAACTGTTGCAACATGTGATTGACTTTTGATTGACTTTTGAACATTTGATTTTCGAAAACGTATAAACAAAGAGGGTGTTCTGGACAAAAAGTTCTAACGCATAATGTGAAAAGGTGGAAAACAAGGAGGCTTTACTCATAATCTAAGATGGTTATGACATGAACCAATTGAAACAACTGTCAAATTTGCATATAGTGCTAGTTGTTCCTTTGCGTTATTTACCGCGGTTGTTTATTGTTGCATTTCAAACTCGCTAATCTTGTCTGTATACATGTGTGTGCGTATGTACTCCCCAGATCCGGAAGACGGCTTTAAGTTTTCGGCCTATATTTGCAGGCTTTTCAATAATCCGGTGTCAGGAATCGATTGAGACATGTCTCGACTTCACTAAAATCATTTTATATCGTAAATAAATAAAATTGTGAGGATAACACATGGAAAACATTGATACAGATCTGCTGGCGGGATCTATCGGCGGGCAGCGAAACTGTCTTAAAAAAGCGTGCCCCAAGTTAACCGCACATGGAAACAAAAAAGTTAGAGTTTTTGCTTGTTATAACTAGGTTGTGGATAGTTATAATAAGTATTATTTCTGTTAGTTTGTTTGTGTTTTTATCCCCCGAGCGAGCTCGGTCTTCCAGGTACTACACAATTATTTCCACATCGGCAGTTGCCCGATCGAAGATACTTTGTAAGGTTGCATAGAAAAGATAGGGTTAGGAAGAAATGATATGTAGCAGGAAGAAAAAGGGCGTTATTATTGACGAACCAACATAGATCAATATTATTGCTTATTTTCAAGCACATAAAAATTGTTCAATTAGATATTTGGCACGTGAACTTATAAGCTGTAAGTATGCTAAACTCATTAATTGTGGAATGTTTAATGGGCGAAATGCTCATTACTGGACTTAATGCACAATATCGGTTTAATTTAAACGTAGGGTGTGGAATTATTGGCTCCAGAATTAACGGTTCCTCCTAGTGGAACCTTAGGGGAACCACCAAGTCCCATGTTAAAAATTGGTACACTTAAGTCATCGCCATCTATCCGCGGTGAACCGCGTGATGGACAGATGGCGCTAACGTGAAGAAAGCTTCTATGGCGCGGATTTTGAATAGACGTTTATAGAAGATTTTTGAAAATTTTTCATAAGATATAAATAATGGAAAAGAAATATGTTGAATAATGTATTTACGGTTAATGGCAGTGCAGCAGTAATGTTAATAATTAAAAAAATTATGAATAGTTACATATAATAGTGATAATAATAATCGTAGCCAGTGTAATGCAAAGATTGTATATTACAGATCGGTGGTATAAATAATAACATTAAGACTCCTGACGCATAAAATGCATGGTAATGTTCAGTTTTACTTGAGGAGCTAAGGATACAAGCAATATAGAATAATGATATAAATGTTCAATCATTTATCATGTTTACATGAAGTAGTAAGTTTACACATTAATGTTATTTTATGACGAAGTTTTTAAACTGATATAAAAAATAAAATATTGAATGGGAAATTATAACAGTAGAAAGCATTAGAAAAAAAACAAAAAAAACATTCGTTGATCGGTGAATAAAGTACAGTGCGGGATATAATAATTAACAGTAATATTACAATATAAAATCGATATTAGCTACTGGAGTGCGCGGTAGATGATTCTGCTTCTATCTATGATCCGCTTTATGGGCAAAACGCAAAGTGAAACGCACAAAAATTTACGAAAATATAAAATGTCACATATCAAAATTGACATGAATGCATTACTTTCTCTTTCTGAGAGAAAGTAAAAGTTTTGCCATTTTAAAGACAAGTTAAGTAATGAGAGATTATAATTTATATTTTTTTATCATTTAGAATTTAAAAATGATTTATTTCATATTTTAGTCCATATATTTACAAATTAAAAGACCATAAGGGCATTTTTATTAAAGTAATAGGTGTGTTTCTTAAGTAGGTTTCCAACGTTCGGGGAGTTACTATATGGCCAATTTTACTCAGAAAGGTTCAAATAAACATGTATTTTAATGTGCTTCCAAAAGGTGCTACTTATATGGCTTAAAAATGGCGCTTAAAAGTTGATTTTTATTAACATCTCGACAAAATGTGTAAATTTTCACATAAAACTTTTTATGTTCTTTTTACAAAATAAATTTACACAGGGTATTTGATATCGATCAGTTTGACTCCCGTTTTGATAAATTGGTGAGTTCCTTTACTTTTTGGTTAAATTTTCTTCACAATAGTTCGTTTACTAAAATTACACAAAAATGAAGTCGAAATTTGACTACTTTTTGAAAATTTGACACTTCCACACTAATACTAAAATTTGGCTACAGATGACACATAGTGTATTTTTACTTTATCTTACCCTAAAGGTATAAAGAGAAAGTAATGCATTCGGTCCAAAATTTTGATGGTAAGATTTTGATATATCTTGACGAATTATGGTATTCTAAGATTAATAGTACCATTTTTGGCCATTTCTGTCCGCCCGTCCGGATGTCCGTTAGCTAAAAGGTACCAACCTATGCCAAAAAATGCCTAGCTTTATAACAAAGGTGGCCTATCCAAAGGTTTTTTCATATTTTCTTTCATCGCCACTTCACTAATTTTACTCTCGTTAACCTGGGATACACAATACACAGTGAAGGTAATCAAGCTCGTACCATGCCGGCAAGTGCGCCACACCCCATCCTACCGTATAGGTCTATTAAAGCACGCCCATTATACCTCGACGACATGTAGGCGTGGTCACTATTACATTTTTATGTGCGCGCCACTCCGGCGAACGGCTACGGCTTTATTCTTGAGTTGGTTAGCACACAGAGTAGCCGTGATCTATTTCTAGTGAACATAATTAAA
>JAWQRJ010002013.1:0-14382 GCA_033557515.1 Diorygopyx duplodentatus | reverse complement strand
GTACGTAAGAATGCCCCGGCAGGTGTATTTCTGAAAAGTTCAATGTTGCAACTAATGGTTAATGAAGTATGAACATTATCGCATAAGTCTAATTATTAAAATTCGATTTTTCAAAATTTTGCTGCAGTTGCATAATTTTTGCGAAAAAATTCAATATCCCGAAAACAAGTAAGTTTAGGCCTGGCAAACATATTACGAGTTCTTGAGAATTGAATGTAGGTAGATTAAGAAAAAAAAATTAAAATTGGGGTCATTCCATTTAAATGAACAAAGCTGTTGTCAACTTCCGATATAACCGGAACCGTCCGCTTATTGAAAATACTTTTATCTTTTAGTTTGCCTCCTACTATATTCAAATCCAAATTTTCAGAGATTTCTGAATGAAATACTTTCTCTTTATACCTTTAGGGCAAGAGAAAGTAAAACAAACTATGGGAAAGAAATTTACTGTCAGTTTCAGTATGTACAGGAAATATAACAGTTTTTGGATATAACCTCTAAAGCTGTAAGTAATTACTAGAAAATTAAACAACACTTACAGTCCGTATATTTCCCTTCCTTCGACCCTAAACTGGCACCACGAATACTTGTCCACAGGCCTTCCTTCGGCATCTAAAAATTCTAACCTCAAATTCGTCCCATCCTCCAAATCAGAAAATGTATCCGCGGGAATTGTAAAATTGAAAACCTTTCCAGCTGTCGCAGCGACACGATTCAACCTGTTTTGTAAGGTTGGAGGGAAATTCTTTACCTCGTAAATAATAGTTTCGGTTGTAACGTGAGTTGTCGGCCCATGTGTGGTCGTTATGTGCCTAAGCGTCGTTTGCTTGACAATCGTCTCTTCCTGAGTTACATTACTTTCTTCGGTAACCGATAAAACTTGAGTTGTGGGCTCAGTTACTTCGGTTATCGTTGTGTTCATCGCTAAAATTTCTGTTGTTGATGTTACTGGCAGGGTTGTGTCAATTTCTTCAGTTGTATTTGTTATTGAAATAATGATGGGTGGTGAAATTGTTGTTGTAATTGTGGTAGTATTGGTCATTGGCGTGGTTGTGGTGCTTTCTGTTGTTGTTGATGTTGTACTGCTGCTTATTGTGGTTGTAGTGATTGGTATTTTTTGTGTTGTTTGTGTGGAAGTACTAAGATTGTTATCAATATTACTGCTGCTAACTTCAGGTTTTATTTCTTTCTCTTCATCAGTTACTATTATTGACTTCTCAGTGGGGGAAACCGTAGTTCTATTATTATTCGTAGTAGATTCACTCGGTTTATACCTCAATGTTGTTTCATCAATTTTATTCATAACCTCTGTTATAACCTCTCTGGGATAATCATCAGGTTTCGTTTTGTCCACAGGGAGAATGGTTTCACTCTCAAAATCGTCATCATCATCATCATCATCATCTGTTTCATAATCATAATTGTCGGCAAAATCGTCTTTTTCTGTTGTGGTTGTCGCGACATTAATTTCAATTCCAGGTGTCATACCGACAGTAGTTCTCTTGTCCGACACAGGACTTACGGATTCTCCGTGATGGTGTCTGTGGGGATGAACTTCGGTTGCTTCTTCTGTGGTTGATGAAAGAGTTGTTGCTATTGTGGTTTTGGTGGGAGATGTTGCTGGAACTGTTGTAGTGGATTTTTGTGTGGTTGTTGTGGTAGTAGATGTAGTAGATAAGGGGAACGGTAAATCAAAATCATCGTCATTATCTGAATAGTCATCGTAGTCACCATAGTTTTCGTAGATATACTCGTCGTCGCCGTCACCACTGTTTGTTAGATCGTCTCCACTACCAGCTAAGAATAATAATAACAAGAGATAATAGTTACAAACTAATAATAATTTGTTTATTAACTTACTTTCAACTTGTCGTTTAAATCTGCTGTCTGGTTTTTCTTTATTTAGCTGCCATCCAACAACTGGTAACCCTATAACTTCTGCCACAGTACCATCTGCTGCTTCTACTTTTAATCTGTGCATAATTTTTGCTGTATTATTCCAAATTCTTCCATTACATCCTACTACTGTTTCGATGACGGATAGTGGTTTTAAATTTCGTGATTGAACGTTTCCTGGACCAGCCATTACAACGTTCACATTATCATCTGGTTCTACCAAAGGTTTAATTGTAAAGGCAACCTAAAATAGTTCATAATACAATACTTATTTCATGAAATGTGCACCAGGTGTAATAAAATAGCATTTTATGACATATCTTAACTCACATCTGGCAATCCGAGGTATTTTGCAATGTTCGTAAGGCTGTTAACCTTTAGTTTTGCGTTAATCTTCGCATAGTCTTTAGCAATTTTGATTTTTAACGGCGTAACGACTTCCGAACATGGTCTCAAATTCTCCGCTTCGTGAACAATAAGCACGAACTCATAGACAGCTATATCGTTCTTTTTGTACACTTTAACGACTACGTGGTATTCACCAATATCTTCGTCCGATGGAACACCCCAAAAAAGACCCGAGGACTTTCCAAAGAGCAACCATGGTGGTAGCGGTTTGTGCCCATCTAATTTAGCCTGCAATAGAAGAAAAAATGCGTGGAAATAAACGTGTAGTATGAAGAATCAATAAAACGAAGGTATTCCTTTTTTGCTACTATTTTATGAATTACAAAAACATGGAAAAAGGAAGTGCAATTTTATTAATTACTTTCTCTTTGTTTTACGGAATTCTGATTTAATTTTTTTTTAGATAATAGTAAATATAAATGTCAAAATTAGAAGAACTAGTTAATGGTTATAAAAGTGAATGATAAAATATAAAATGATTAAACACTTAAGGTTAGAGTTATAGTATATTAATTGTCATCCTCTAAATCGAATTATAGGCAACCAGAATAAATGTCCATAACCATAGGGTGTTGCATTCACTCTATGTAGCAATATTACCATTCTATTCTATTATTTAATTTTCTGTACTAAAATATGGAACCGTAGACATAATTTTAGGTGATTTATTGCTAAATTTCAGTTGAAAAATTAAAATCAAGTATGTCCTAATGCATATAGCAACAATTTGAACACAGCTATACGTGCATTTTAGAAAGACTACTAAGCGTAACACTGGAAGACATAAGTAATAATGAAGATGATATTACGGAAAATAAAGATAATTTTTGGGAGGAAATGGATACGGTAGTCGAGGGAAAATGTTCTGATGTGAAAAGAAGATAAAAGTCAAAAGGAAGAAAGGAAGAGGGCCAAAAACATAAGGAGGCAAAAAAGACAGCTTAGGGAAAGACAGAAAGAAAAACAATAAACAAAACAAAACTCTTCTACGGAGCAGGAAAAACACTTAAAACAAGGAAACATGCACAACTAAAACAAGTGAAAAGTAAGCCCATTGTGTTGCCCCCTTGCAACTGAGGGGGCAACACAATGGGGCCTCAGTGCTGCGGGAAATACCGCACCCCTCACATTACAAGTGAAAAGTAGTGAAAGCAAAATTATTACAAAAGATATAGAGATAGTGGAGAGACGGAAACAGTTTTTTCATGAACTCTTGAGTGCAGAAATCAAAAACAACAAAGGGCAGAAAAATAAAGAGAACCAAAGTGTGTGGTGGAGCGAGGGGGGGGGGGGACGATGAAGATGGAGAAGTGGCCATGGGAGAAGTGAATAGAGAGATCCAAAAAATGAAGATTGGGAAAGCCGCCCAATGATAAAATTGAATGATAAAATAGCAGCAGAAATGATAAAATTGCTTGGTGAAAAAGGAACACTAACGTTAATGGAAGTAATAGGAAAATCCCAAAGACATAACCCAAAGATAACAATCCCAAACATAACATGGAAGGAGAGCAAAATCTCAAAGGATTGGGAAGTAGGCATTATAATACCAATATACAAAAAGGGATGAAATGTTCAACGAACTAAAAACCATCAATGAGAAACTAACTACTATAGATGAAAAAGCCCAAGAACTAACAAGCGCAAATGCCGAAAAAATAAAAAAAACATGAAGGAAAATGGGAAAGTTACGAAAGAGAAAAAAAGGAAGAAGAATATAATTTTGTATCGAATGGAAGAAATAGAAAACAACAGAGGCCAACTAGACGAAGTAGGCTTAGAAATAATTAACAATAATCTAAAAACACCAACAGAAATAAAAGAAGTTGGTAATATCTACAGACTAAGATATGGTAAGAATCAACAATGGAAAATCGGACCTATTTTAATAACCCGAGCAATTGCAACGAGGAAAGCGTATCAGATCTTATCAAATAAAAGAAACCTAAAGGGCACCAACATATATATCTCAGAAGACTACACCGCAGCAGAAATGGAAGCAAAAAAATGCTCCTACCAAAATTGAAAAAATGGCGTTCACAAGGCCATCATGTAATTATTAAAAGATACAAACTAATAGTAGGCGGTAAAGAAATCAACAAAGGGTTAGAAAACAGTATGGAAGAAAATAGCAATAAGAAAAGACTTAGATCACAAGAAGAATTAGCCTCAAACATTCTACAGACATCACAAGCAAAAAGAAACAACCCTACTTCAAACGAGAAACCCACACCAATAAAAGATGCCAAAATCACCAAGACAATAAACACGGAAACAAACCGGCAGAGAGATCTGTTTAACTTTATGCAGAAACCGAGAGCAAATTCCTTAGAAAATGCACCCAATCCGTTAGTTAGGACACAGGACACAGTGGGAAGCAAGTGGGAAACATTTAAAAGAAATAGCCAAACCAATTTCAAATTCCATAAACTTATAATGAGCACCAACACTGCGAAAGGAACAGCGGACGACGACAGGGCTACGAAAAGGAAAACGAGTGAAGGAAACCTCTCAAGCCGGGTGGTTGCCGTGAGAGGGATTGACCACATCCCTCCTCTGATAACTACTAAGCAATGTCCAGAAACAAAACAAGAAATTCACATTGGCACCATAAATGCAAGAACTCTGTTAGGCGAAGGCAGACCAATAGAATTAGAAAATGTTCTTCACGAAATAAACATGGATCATAGGTTTATCTAAAGTAAGAAAAGATTTTAGAAAGACCAACAAGAGTACTACTCTGCCATTCAAACTCTCTCAACGGGAAGGCAGGTGTCGGTTTTTTATGTAACTAAAAAATGGGTAGAAAAAATAATAGGATTCAGAAGTATTAATGACCGAATAACTGTTTTCAAACTACAAACAAGTCACAAAGCAAGCCTCTCGCTAATCCAAGTCTATGCACCAACAAGTGCCTCCACCAACGAAGAAATAGAAGAGTACTATCTATACCCTACTAGATGAAACCATCCTAGCAGAAAAATTAAGAAGCAGGCAATTTATAGTGATGGGTGATTTCAATGGTAGAGTGGGACAAAGAGAAGAAGCGGAAGAACTCATCATAGGTAATTTAACCTATGGCACGAGAAACCAGTTCTAAGTCACCAGTTGAAAATAGGCAGCACTTTTTACGAAAAAAAGAAAAAGCGCAAATGGACATGGATATCGCCAACGTAACAAATATTCGATATTGACTATAAAGTGCGGACGTAAATGGTCCCTCCCCCCTGCTAACTTTTGAACCAGTCTAGATAGGAACATAAAACCAAAGCGGTATCAAATGGTATAAAGTTTGTGGTTTTTTAGTGTAAAATTTGAATGTTAATATTCATAGATGGCGCTCGCAGCGCCGCGAGCGCTATAAACTTTGAAAATTCAAATTGCAAAGGGGGTCTTGTGACACATCATTGAAAAGGCCTTTCAATTGTCTATTCAACAGTGGCGGTAGTTTTCAATTCTATCAATCCGTTATAAAGTTACAATTATTTAGATGCGGCTTCGGAGGCACGCGTATAATTTGCCGTATAACGCTGTATAATCAAGGTAGGAACATTCCAAAGCAACAGTAAGAAATTGTAACCATCCGGAAATTGTCATGAATATTACCTGTGTCTACACGAATTCAATTGCGCCAAAAAACCCAACGGGCTGTTTTTTGGCGGCGACCGACAAAGAAAAATTCTTTGTCGGTCGCCTTCACGGAAACTCCTTCTCATTTCTTCCTCATTTTCGCCTAGTTAAAGGGAAATGGTTTATGTATTGCTAAGGCAAGCTACAGAGTCTCATTCATTACAATTTCTTACTGTTGCTTTGGTCCGCACTGTATATATAACACTAGTTATGGCCCAATGGCAAAAAATGGTACATTAGTCTTAGAATACCATAATTCATTAAGATATATCAAAATTTCACCATCAACATTTTGGACCGAATGCATTACTTTCTCTCTATGCCTTTCAGGTCAGATAAAGTAATAAGCTTAATGTTGTGAATGACCGTTGTCATCCAGTCGGAAAATCGAATCATGGCCGGCAGAATGTCATAGTGAAATTTGTTAGTTATAAGAACCGACATGAAGTCGTGCTACAGTCAACAAACAATTGAATTCATTTGTACAATTATACGTTATAACAATTATGAATAAACAAATAAATTAACTGTAATATGTCTCAAATTCTTTACTTACTCGTCTCTTATTCTTGTATGTCAAACGTTGTCATATCCTCTAAAATTTGCAGATTTGAAGGTTAATTTCTTGTCCAACGGCTTTTTGTTGGCACATCTTTTATTTTTAATTTTATCTATTTCGTATGTTTCTAGTATTTCCAATAAATAAGCTGTTGTTATAATAGTTTTTACTTTTTTATAATGTAACATTTTGGAGCTTATTATGGGATCAGATTCGTATGACAAAGTCTTTCGAACGAGTAATTTTCATTATGCTTGTCTATTCTAGTTTTCTTCCTGTTTCTCCTATGTACGTTGCATCGCAAGTATGTACTCTAATGAATATATTACGTGTTTGTGCAGTTTATCTATTTGTTTTTTTGAGTTTATGAAAATATTTCTCGTTGTATGATTAGTACTAAATGATGCCGTTATGCTATGTATGTGTAGTATTGTGTTATTTTTATGTATTTCACTGTAATTTAATATTATATTTTCTATGCAGTCCATGTAAATGCCCGCCACAATTGCACTGAAAGTGGAACCCATGGGCAGTCCATCTTTCATAAAATTTATTGTTGGATTGACAGTAATTCTGCAGTCAATCCAACAATAAATTCAGTAAGCAGAGCTCTAAGTATTATTGAAATGTTATTTGGTAGTTGTATATTTCTGGTTTATGTCTTTAAACTGGTGTTGTCTATTTTTCGTTGTATTTTTGGGTATATATTTTATTTTCTCTTTGAAAATATAATTTATCATTCTAACTATTTTATGAGTTAGTAAATCTGTAGTATTTATTATTGGTCTTACAGGGTTATTTTGTTTGTGTAGGTTTGGTTGACCATGTAAACGTGGTGTTTTTGTGTTCATTGGAATTATGTTGTATACGTTGAGATTAAGCTGTTTAATGATATCATGTGTTTTTATAATTATTTTGACTCTTTTAGTGAATGTGTTATTAGGAGTTTTTGTATATGTTGTTGTCAATTTGTCTTTTCCCCTTGTTTTAAAAGTTGAATGATGTCTGCCTTTATTTTTGTTTCTCCTAGATGTTTTTGTATAGCTGCTTCCGCATCTATGACTACCTGTATTAAATTAGGTCTTGATTTTGGGTGGGATTTAATAGAGGAATAAAATACACCATTTTTGATTCCTCTATTAAGCATTTTTGTCTCTTTTTCTGTGAGCGTTAGTTTTGATATTTTGGTGAACCTGGAATGGAATTTATTTTGCATTTTTTGTATATTATGGTAAAGTTTTGTTTTCTTAAGTTCATTAGTTTCTTTTCTTTTATTTGTTTCAATTGTTGTGTCGTGAATTATCTATGCTAATTATATGTTGTGCAATCTCTAATTTAATTCTATGTACATCCTGCATATGCAATGTTATTATAATTAATATTTTTGTAATAATTTTGTAACTGTTCTTTGAGAATTATTTGATTGATTTTTATTTTATTCTTTGTTTTAATGTTAAGAGGAAGTTTAATAGCAAAATGTTGGTGTAAGTTTATGCATGTTTTTATGACATAAACTTGTATCAAATTCTTTACCAGCTTTAGTGTTTGTCGTTTGTAGCATAGGATGATTTTAGACGCAGTAGCCTCTTCACAATTTTGATTGTTAGGATCCATATTCAACCAGGTTCTATTATTAATATTTAATCACTCAAATTATTGTACTCTTCTGGTTTTGTTTTTATTTTTATTTATTTTAATTACATTTACTGTAATTGAAATGTCTTGTATGCCTTTTTGGCTTACAAGAATAAGACACAATATTCCACAATTATGTATTATCATGCTGATGATGCATATATGCTATATAGCATCATCATGCTAGTAAAATAAAAACAAGTTTTTTAAAAAAAATCAAAATCTATTAAGCATACGTTATATACTACACAGCATTGAACTTAATATAAAATTCTGTGTCTCATTCTCAAATCGAAAGAATATTTCTATCGACACAAAAAGCACTGTGATTGGGTATTATCAATTTGAACTATGCTAAGTTAGCATAGTTATCGATTTGAGATTAAGGCCAATGAAGTACTTCAATATCAATATAAATTGTAATAGAGAGCGCATTACAGACGTGACTACACTGCCATACAATATACATTTGTATTTGTCTTATCCTTTTAGTGTACAGCAGATTTATTATATTTTGTTTATTGTGTTATAATTGGTGTGCTGGAAGATAGTGCGGTTTATTGTTAGTGCTATTTAAAATATAACTTCTGACAATATACATAAATTAAATACTGAATTTACATTACTTTTTGTACTAATAAATGCAAATAAAAATGTTTTAGTCAACCTGAGTCAACGTAAATAAAATTGTTTCGTACCATTATTATTCTACGTGCCAGTATTTTTCTGAAGGGGGGGGGGGGTATGTTTAAATAATTTGTATTTTAGAGATATTAATTAACCGATAGCATAATGA
Source organism: Diorygopyx duplodentatus (assembly GCA_033557515.1). Taxonomy (NCBI): domain Eukaryota; kingdom Metazoa; phylum Arthropoda; class Insecta; order Coleoptera; family Scarabaeidae; genus Diorygopyx; species Diorygopyx duplodentatus. Next base: position 5,458 of record JAWQRJ010002013.1, on the reverse strand, counting down.
AACACTTTATTTTGCAAAATCTCATAAAAATCGTTGTATCGTAATTGTTGCTTTTAGTACATTACCAGCGATCAGAATCTGTAAGAGACACAATCCAGCTTTAAAATGAATATCTAAAACCTGCAATTGGAGAACAATAATTCATAAGTTGTTGCTAAGTATTACTGGTTCACTTTACTAGTACACAACTTAAGTAATTGATAAAATCAATGATCAACAATTAATTAAATTACATATAAATGTGTTGTGAATAAGTCTTTCAGGTAATAATTATCAAAAACTTAAGCTATTTGGTGAAACATAATAAATGTAATCCTTTTAAATTATTTGCTGTTTATGAAATAATTACCACATTTCATGGCGCTTCTATAGCATATATTTTTTTCTGTTAACTCTCATTACGATATCTTTACTTTTTATTCTTCTTTCTATATAATTCAAAAACGTTATACATACGATTTTGAATTTATTGATTCCTACGTTTTGTACAGTGAATTTTCCCTATAGTATTTGAATCAAATCCCGCCATCTATTGAGTAAACTGCATACATATGTGTTTCCCGAGTACAAATCTCAATTTGTATTTCACTAACTGTTGGTAACTAAAATTAAAAATTGGCAACTAATCACAAATTCACCCCGAGAACAAAGCTATTGTTGGCGTTAAAGTAGAACTGTTTTATATCTACATAAGCGATTTCTCTCGTTGTGAATGACAGTATTGCTATGTACATTCCTTAATAGATGGTGCTAGGAAAACAAAAATATTTATAAAATTTTACAGGGTGATTATCGAAATTATTAGAATTCCTTTCTTACTATCGTTAACTAAGAAAAAAAATGCTTAGAAAATATTTCAGGTAATCAAAGTAGGTTATCTGAAGAAATTGCGGATTATTACGAAAGCATTTCTAGCAAAAGCACGAACCTTGTGCAAGAGTTTAAAATGTGTCGTGTAGCTGTTTGTGCTCTACTTACTGCCTTATTTGTGTCGTTTGTAAATGTATCAAAAAATACCGAATTTTCAACGGAAAACGTTCCCGAAGAATACGAAATCTACGAAGAAAACGAAATCGACGAAGACACCGAAACCGATGAACACATCGAAGAGAACAAACGTCTCAAAGAGAGGCTTTTAAAATTAATAAACTGCAACAATAGGACTATGGTAAAATCTGTGGAGATGCGAGGAAAGCACTGGGTGTTGTATAATTATGTGCAACCCACCCAAAGTTTCGATTGTCACGAAACTGTAACTTACACGACTCACGCCGATTTCACTTTTTTGAACAACCTGGAACCATTAGCTGACAAGTGGTCTGGCCCCATAAGTTTAGCAATCTACGCCCCAGGGAGAGATTTCGAAGTTTCCTTGAAGAGCATCGCTTATTTGAGGAATTGTAGACACTCGAAGATTAGGAAATTCGTTAGTTTCCATCTCTTCTTTGATGTCGAGCACTTCCCAACAAAGGTAAATAGCCTAAAACGCCATTTAAGTAAGAATTTAAGCATCGACTTGCTGTATAAATGCTGTATAATGAACTTGCCCATTAACAGCAACTTTGGGCATGCGCCCTTACATCAATTCGACTATGTAATTAATCGCGACATTGAGATATCAGATTAAGAATTTTAAAAGCCATATGTTTGAAATGCCGAGGAATAATTGTCAGAAGTAATCGCCTCTTTTTTCTAGTTAAACCTTCGTCCGTTGTTGTTCTCTATTTTATGACTTACGGTAAAAAAAAGGGGTAATAACTTTCAGCACTTGACGTTTTAGAATGTGGTTCTTGTTTTATCTCTGGCAGTACCGCGAAGATTTCATTTTTGTGTACAGAAAAGCCAGATGTCGTCGAGAAGTCAAGTGCAATGCAGGATGGGCGGGGGACGACAAATTCGAGAATGGCACGTTTTTGGAATAGAAAGTTAAAACCAAGATGTGAAAGCCAAGGGCTTTTTGTTTCCTATGTTGTACAAGCGTTCCACCCTGGACGTTAGAATTGGCGGGTAAATTTAAGATAAACCAATGGGTAGGTGTCTCCCCGCCCAAATGCTTTTTTCCCCCAAACTAAGTTTTCTGGAGAAAAGGCATAAAATATCAGAATTTCAATTTTTAATCTCTCTCTGCTCTCTCAGCTCTCTGCATTCTGCTCTTGAATTCTCTCAGTAGAATTCATACAGTTTGTGCCAAGTGTTTTTATAATTGCTGTTCAATTCAATTTTGGCGGTAATTCTACGTGATTAGAGCGGTACAAGTGAAGTGTACACTTCAGTTAAATTAAATCTTAGAAGACACGTGGTTGATGGAATTACCGTAAGTCAGAAATATTCCTATTAATTATTTTGTCTGTGCTTTGTGTATTGAATAAGTGGTATTCGCTGAGTTCATTCTCATACGTAGAAATATTCAGAGTTTTCCTCCAATTTAGATTTTTTCTCTTTCTCTTTCTTTTTTTCGTGTTTATCGAGAGCGCGGGTAGATTATTATTTGTTTTCTTTTCGTGTTTGTTTGTGGGTTCAATAAATTTTGTTTCATTAATAAAGTCCCATGTTTAAATTGATAATATATTTAAATTTTAATTCGATAATTTTCATTCAAATTCAAATTTGCTTAGAAAATCCTAAATTAATTTTAATTCGATAATTTTCATTCAAATTCAAATTTGCTTAGAAAATCCTGACCTCGCGTTCAGGCAAGAACCACCACGTTCTTCAAATTGGTGGGTCGGTTATAAAAGGATTAAAAGGTAGGAAATTTGAATAATACTTAATTCAGTTTATTAATTGTCTTCCGGTAACTGGATTCATTACAACTGGTAGAAATTAGTTGTAGGTATATTGTATTATTCAGCATTTTTCAAGTAGGCATCACTAATAAAAACTACAATATATTTACTTCAAATCAGCGTTTATGTTTACAATTTCTATACAGAATACTTTTGGTTACAACTTATTCAATTATTTAACATTTAATTGTTTAAAAACGTTAACACAATTATCATTAAAACTTGTCAAATGAATTCTTCTGAACTATATTTCGCTGATTGTAGCTTTATGCTGCAGATATGTCCATTACAAATTTTCAGTTTCCATCTGCTTCCTCTTTCCTCTAACAGCTCGTAAAACATTGGAGACGGTTTCCAATTTACGCCTGGTACTGCGCCTAGGGTTTACTTGAAACTTGATGGTCAGCTCTTCCTTACACTGTTCCAAGCTCGTTTCCGATCTTCTCAACTGCCTTACGATTTGCGCCTTCCTTCGATCCTTGCATTTTTTTGTTTTGCTTGTTCCGCCAAATTGAAGTAAACCCATAAAACACATATCGGCTGGATAGAACTTGAAAATGGTAATATCACCAATACGTTGACACCTTTGCAGACCAAACTGCAACTGCGTTTAGTTGAGGTTTAGTTGGCATATAAGTACTAATGCCAATGCATCGGCAACAAGAAGGGAATTCACAGTAACTTTAGCTGCTGCTGATTGCAAACGTTAGCATTTCCTTTCATAACTTACTAGATTAAAAGCTCAGTTGGTAATGCAATGCGATAGACGTGTTATTTTAATCATTGTTGTTTGTTAGTGTTTTGTACTTTTCACGACATTGTTCGCGGAAATTAAAGACTTGCCGTTTGTAATAATATACAGGTTCTTGTCTCTATCTTGATATTTTATTAAAAGTGCACCGTTCTTTTTTACATTACTATTCTTACAGGTGAAACAGAAGAGAAATTGTTACTTCGTTAATTTACATTGTTAATTAAAGTTGGTTACAAGGCACTGTATAGATTTTTAGATACTATTAAAATTTATTCTAGTAAGAGAAAGTCGTGTGATGATTTACACCAGATTCTTTCCAATTGTAATTACGTTAAGTATTCACAAAAATTACGAGTGATAAATAGTACTCTACTTAAATTTAAAGTTACCTGCCATAGACGGACGTTTTCACTCTTATATGGACCAAAAGGGCGGCCTGTGGCAACTAACGCGGTAACTCTAAAATGCTAACGTTCAAGGTTGATTATTTCAGGCGAGCAAATTTTTCACTGTATGCGAATAGGAAGAAAGAAACGTAACGATCGATAACATCGGCTTTAAAGTGTTATTGTAAACAAGCTCCACTTTAGGGGAGGTCTCAATTTAAGTGATAAATGACGCGGTTTATTCGGAAGGGGATTTTATTTGCCTTCGCGAAAATAACGACGAAAAATATTCTTTTAAGGAAACATAATTTCTTTTTTAAGGGTGCAGCCTAATCAGTATAAAAGAAATAAAAAAAAGTCCAGTACATACAAAATTATTATAAAGGGAAATACATTCTTTAATAAATGAAAATAATGAAAAACTCTTTTTATTGCCGTTTTATATTATAATTTCTTTTGATATTTGCTAAGATAAAGCTGAAATACTTGATTTAAATTCGAGCTGAAATGTATTCTTATTTCTTTGGACACTCCTTTTACATTTATTAAGATTTGAATAGTAGACTTTTTGTAAACATTTTCTTTCTTGTATTTATAAGCAGCATTTAGAAAAACATGTTTTGAAATGTGTTTAATCCGTATGTAATTCAAGCATATTGTTTACTTGAATTAAAGTGAGAAATCTGAGGGAAATATTTCAGATATGACTTTATGATGACATATTTGATTTCCGGCGATTGTTTACTGCATGATTTTAACTTATCTTATTCATTGTTTAAGCCGTTGTTCTGATCAGAACAACGGCTTAAACAATTATGTTTTATAATACCTAAATTAGATTCATATATGTATACAGACACAATTTACTGATGAGTGTAAACTAGTTCCAACGAAGAATTGGAAATGCCTTTAGAAAGTACAAACAAAGCAAAATTTGAAAGGCGCTGAACATATATCATTGTTGTTTTATTCTTCATTCGTTTGATGTTTGTTATGCGGTAAGGTGTTCTTCAAGCGCGTCGACGAACTGAGAAATGGAATAGTGATATTCTTGAGCAAGGAGGGTCATAAGTATGTGGAAGAATTCTATGAGAATTTATTTCTAATGAAGCTCTCCTACTTAGAAAACTTGATCACTACTTCTACCTAAATTATTTTATTATTAAGCCATTAACAAATTTCTGTCTTGTAAGTATTATCTTATTAAAGCAGAAGCGTTTTGGATATTGTACCTGTAACGAAGACTTTGAAATGATTGCATATTTTTGTGCACATAAAGTACCAATTCGACTGTATACTACGGAGAGTGAGGACCACTTTTAAGACCACTTTTAAGTTTTAATCATGTAAAGTAGCATTTATGTAATCTGCCGCATACATAATCCACATGTCCTTCAAAATTCAAATTTTTATCCAAACGTTGCATTCGATTTGAATTATAAATTCAATGTATGTACATACATTAAATTCAGATGGGTAACGCTTTCGGTTATGGAAGTTAATACAGGTTGTTTTATTTATATTTAAAATTT
>JAWQRJ010002012.1:0-14383 GCA_033557515.1 Diorygopyx duplodentatus | reverse complement strand
GAATCCAGCGAATTATTTCGTACCAAATCGAACAAATCTGACATTGGACAAGAATTCCCCATTTATTAAAATTCCACGTTTATCCCAGTCTAGTGTTCTAAAAAGTTACGAAAACTAACGAAAAAATTAACGAAAATTGGATTAAAGGGGGTCGATGAGAGTCCTTTCCTAATTGTACATTTATTTCCTATTTTTTCCATTCTAATATATGTTATTGATTCTCTTCACATCCAGCAAATCTGAGATTGGACAAGAATTCTTCATTTATTAAAATTCCACATTTCTCCCAGTCTAGTGTTCTAAAAACTTACGAAAACTAACGAAAAAATCAACGAAAACTGCATTAAAGAGGGTCGATGAGAGTCCTTTCCTAATTGTACATTTATTTCCTATTTTTTCCATTCTAATATATGTTATTGATTCGATTCTCATCCAGCAAATCTGAGATTGGACAAGAATTCTCCATTTATTAAAATTCCACATTTCTCCCAGTCTAGTATTCTAAAAAGTTACGAAAACTAACGAAAAAATCAACAAAAACTAAACTGCATTAAAGAGGGTTGATGACAGTCTTTTCCTAATTTTATATTTATTTCCTATTTCTTCCATTCTAATATATGCTATTGATTCTCTTCATATCCGGCAAATCTGAGATTGCACAAGAATTCTCCATTTATTAAAATTCCACATTTCTCCCAGTCTAGTGTTCTAAAAACTTACGAAAAGTAACGAAAAAATCAACGAAAACTGCATTAAAGACGGTCGCTGAGAGTCCTTTCCTAATTCTACATATATTTCCTATTTCTACCATTCTAATAGATGCTGTTGATTCTCTTCGCATCCAGCAAATTTGAGATTGGACAAGAATTCTCCATTTATTAAAATTCCACATTGCTCTCCAAAGTTTGTTCGTGCATTTTGTGGTCACCATATATTTTTGTGTTGTTTTTCTATATTTACTATAATTGTTTATTAACCAATTGGTTTCGAGCTTTTTAATGATTTCTTTAATATTTTTAAGGATTTAAAAATATATTTATTGGGAATTTCTATTAATTCGTTTAAAAGGTTTTCATTTTTATTGTGTCTATGAATATTTTTGTAACAATAAACCAATGGAACCAATTTCATGCAGTTTTGGTTTGACGTGTCTCTCTTGCCTGGTTCAAAACCTAGATAATGACAATAGTATTTATTGCTTTAGAATGATAATCAAATTGCTTTCTGTCCATTCGCTATTCTAAACATTTTCACACCTACAGCACATCCCTGGTTATAACCAATATTGTGCGAGTAACTATTTTGTAAGCGCACGTACATGCAGAAGTTTGTTAGTATTGCCTTTAGCGAACCAGCATTTCTTCTTTTTCACTGATCTCCAGTAAGGATGAGTGCACTTCTCTCTAAAAATAATACAGGAGTAAATTCAAAGGTATGTTGAAAATTCTGTACAGCATGATCTAAATTTGATTACCCACTATCATTTTCCGAAACTGTTGCAGCAGCTTTTTCTTTACAGCACATAAATCAAATTTATCATCAAACGATACAAATAAAAAAAAAACAATAGTTTCGAAAAAGCCCTAATTGGGACAATGAGATCATCTTGAATGTTACGGCAATGGAAATTTACAATGAATGGATGTTATTGTTTGTTGAATCTATACGAATAGTGATTATGCAACACTTATTGCGTTAGTCCTGTTATACGCGTCTAATAAAAAAGTAACCTTCACAAAAAAACGGAACGACAACCGAAAAACTCGACAATAAAACGAAGAATCAATTACCGATTGTGCGTTTAGAGAAGAAGATTAAAGGACGGAAAAAGCTTCGATGTTTTCTCATTCTCAAATACATTCAGCTCCCGTAGTCAAATGGTAACGCGTAGATGGTACGTGTTAACATACTTGTGTTTGTTAAACATATAAATAGTTACCTCCAAGTTTCTTGGAGTGCTACCGTATTGTGTCTTGCACCGTTGGAACCCGTTTGAATGCGGATTGAAACGGGTTATGGTGGTATGTCGCGACATTTCCAACGTGTCGCTTCTGTTCAGCTTCCGATCGCAGAACATCATCCTAAACGTGCGCCTGTATTTGTCTGACAGAACGCAGTAGAGGATAAAGTTGCAGGATGCATTCACAGCAAGCAATAGGTTGAAGATGTTACCTAAACCTAAAAAAGAAACAACGAGAAATGTGTTGGGAAACCTGCAAAACTACCAACAGTTTTTAATTTTTACCTCTTTTTATATTATTCGTGTAAGGATCTGAACTGCGATGTATGGAGCCGTAGATCAGGAATGTTGCTGTGGGTGTTTGGCAGAGCAAGAATAATATAACCACGCTGATCAGTAGGAGTGTTATCCGGTTTTCTTGATATTGTGTCGAGTTTTCCTGTAACAAAGGCAGAATTTTAAATTAAATATGTAGTAGTTAATTGTTTTTCATTTTAACACCACATTTATCAACCAGGCCAAATGGTGTCAATTTCTAGTTTTCAAAACTTCTTTTAATTCATTTTTATTTCGTAATGCAATAAAATTCCATGAAAAGGTGTCCAGATAAGTAATAGTTGCAATTAAGCAACCATGCAAACTTTTTCAATTTTTTTATACATATTACCCGAGAGGGAGCTCTAAATTAGCAGATTACAGAGGAAAGTGTATAAAATATGCAGCCGGGAAAGCAGTCGTGAACTAAATGTGCGATAAAAGTTTTTAATTGTGAAAACTTTGGAGTGGTTTGGAATGGAATTGAAAACATAGAGTGTGATATCTTAAATGTAGTGTAACCCGTTTTTTAGTTGTTAAGCATTTTTTTCATCGTGTTATAGAATGGTTAGCAAGGTCTCCAGATTTCAGTTCTTTGGATTTTTCTTATGGGGCTATTTCAAATCCAAAATAGGCATTAACAGACTGTATGTAAAATTCCAAGACTAAGAAATTAAGAATTTTGTGGAAGAAATGATTGAAAATGTTATCTTAGAATTCCAACATAGAGTTGGCTATTATCAAATAGCAAATAGTGAACATTTTGAACACTAATTTAAATCAAGGATGTAATTTAATTTTCCAGTGTAAGGTATAAATCTGTTTTCCCAATCATATTAGTTATACTAAAATCTATCAAAATTCAAATAAAAAATTGGGTTTACCATTTGGAAAAAATTATGATGATGTCATAATCAAAACATAAATTAAGGTAAGTACCTGATCTTTAAATTGTGTGCTTTCAAAAAGAAAAACCGACATGTTCGAGCATTTATGTGTAATAATGTTTGCAGAATTTATAATAAATTTGTTCCATGCTTTAGGTGCGCGCTGTATAATTTTAAATAGTTTTTCCAACAATTGGTTTATTTTTTTATAAAATATGTAAAACTTAAAAATTTAAAATAAAAAAAATACTGCATCCAGTTGAGATAATTATCAGTGAAATAATAGCATCATCCGAATTCAGTCTATTTGTAAATGTTAATTACAAAATTTAAATAATACATCCATCCTATCTGCATTAATTGACTTTTGCAATTTGTTCACGATGTCAGTTTGAATAGACGCTGTAGTATCATGAAATTGGCTTTTACGTAATGCACTTTTGGATGCTACCAACAAATAGACAGTCACAATTATTCTTCTTGGAAATAACAACTTCATATATATAACAGTTTTAAATTTTAGAAAATATTTCCATCTGTAACCTTTTTCATTAGTTATTTCCTCCGTTGGATTAAAAGTGGATTATTATTACAGTGTTTCAAGTCATCCCATCCTTTGGGGTGGGAACCAAAAATGTGGAAAAATCACATTTTATGTGGGATAAAGAAGACAAGATAATAGGACTTTGTTGCTAATTTGTATTGTTTGGCAAGACATAGTCACACTGGAATATTAAATTTTGTATTAATATTTAATATTAAAGCTAAAATTAAAAAAAAAGCAAAGGATGAATATGTCAATGAAGAAAATGAAACACAGAAAATCAAATATGTTAGATCATATAAACTGAGGGAAGACGACAAAACGAATAAATATGGAGAAATAGGTAAAGTAGAAAATAGAAAGAGAAAATGCAAAAATTAAAGCAGTGAAATAATTATAATAGTGCCGATTGTAGAGACGTGTGAAACCGTTAGAGTAAATAATAAGAAGAAATAAGTTATTTAATTAAAAAGTTAATTTTAAATTCTAGCCTTTCTAAGCCGGTGTTCTTATTCTACCACTTTCCCGAAATCGTGTCTTCAATTGGACAACGTTTTCTATACAGCTCTGTCTAAAATTTTGGCAACACTGCACCCTCCAAATATTCTATACTTAGCTGATAAACACAAATTCTTTCTTTTTGCCAAAACATTATTCGGTTAAAATTTATTCCCTACCTCAACGTAGGAACAGTTACTGCATCGAATAATTTCGTTAAAGCTATTTTTGCACCAATTCGTCACAAATTTGGCAGCGACATGCTTAGTGCATTGAATCGATCTGGTACCTTTCTAACACCTAAAACTTATTTATAATTTTCTCCAAAGCACATTACCTGATTCTTGGTCATCTTCTTCCTGGTCGTCTGCGATATGTAGAGGGCGCGAATCAAAAAACAGTTGAACGTAGCTATTAGAATTAACGGCAATATCCCAAATGTCAAAGAAGAAAACCAGTACATTATGGTGATGTAGGTGACGTTGGTCGCCAAAGGTGTTGGAGCGGTATCTATGGTGTACCCTATTTTACAACAGGTGTTGTTAAAGTAACTGCATAGTGTTTCGTTATCACTTTCACTATCATTTGAGTCTTGCTCTAAATCACTTGAACTTAATTCGTAATTTAAATCGTTATCACGTTTATCACACACACAGTCTTTTGAATCGACACTTGCTTTAACATCGGTAATGTTTTCCAATACCAAACTGTCCACGAAGGGGTTGAATGTTTTGGTATCGTTCTCCGATCTAAAGTAGTTGATTGTTGATAAATTCAGTTTGTCGCTGAAAAAACTGGTTTCGTTTCTTGGTTGAATACATATTTTGGTCGTGTTTAGTTGGTACTCAAAGGTGGTGGATACAGTTGCTAGCAGACACAAAATGCTGATGATGGTGATTATGTTTTTAGCTCTGCTTTCTGTGCAAAGTACTTTTCCTTTTATTGGATGGCAGACTACAATATAACGTTCCACCGTAAAGGAAACTGTAAGCCAAACTGACGTACTACCTGAAAGAAAAGAAAAATCAATTATCTTAAGCGATGTATTTTAAAGTGTGCTATGATTCTACAGCTGATTTCAAATTTTAGGATCTGTTCTCCATTAAATGAGTCGGTTTTGGGAGAGATCTCAAAGATTTTGGAGATAAATGATATTTCTGAGAAGTATTATTTTGATTTCCATAGGGGAAAATTATTGAATGTTGTTTCTAAAAACTGTCAAGGCTAGATTTTCCACTGTTGAGTTACAGTCAAAAAAGACCTGCAAATATTATGCATTTTTGGATCTATCTTATTACAGTTGCCGAGTTCTTTTATGAAAACATCTTAATTTATTCATCCTGTAGAATCAACCTTTTTCTAAATAAAAAGAGGTAACAGCTGATGTTGTTTACATTGTTTGGGGTATTTAGAATCTTTAAACACTTTCTCAATTACATCATAGTAGTTTCACCATCGTTATAATCAGCAATGGACACGTTGACTTTAGTTTTTTGTACAATGAGCTGGGATGGGAGCTATGGAATGCTTGCTGGACAAGCGTGTTGATAACTTCTTGAGCTGGATGATGGTAGGAGTGGAAGTTCAACTAACGGTTATGTGAGTGGGTTTTCGGTAAACAATATGACTACCAATGGGTAAACGGGAGTAGGAATGGTAAACGGTCTTCCGTTTCTATCTCCATGGTAAAGCAGATCTCTCGGTGTTGGGAGTTTAGAAAAGTAAGGAAGTCGTTTAAGGACTGTGGCCTGTGGCCACAGTCCTTGTACCACAGGCCCAAAGACCTGTGGCTAAATGACGAAGGTGTAACACCATCTACGTATCTGAACCAGTTTTTGATGATAGGACAGAAGGGCTTGTTGCCCGAACGTTTCCATAAAAAATTTAGCGACGACGATGGAAGAGGGGAACCCATGGCAGCTCCAGACACTTTTTTATAGAACTTGCCACGAACTTGGAAATAAGTGGAGGTGGACGCACGCACCAACCATACTGGCTAGGTCAATAGGTTGGTTATCAGTCTGTAGGATTTGTTGGATAATGGTGACTGGAGTCTGGAAGAACTTTGGTGAACAGAGACTCAATGTCAAAACTGACGAGAAGATCATCGTCATCCAGGTAATGGAACCTAAGCGTTGGGAAAAATGTTGGGAGTTAAGGATAAAGGAGTCGGTTTTGCCGGTGTATGGTTTTTGGATTTGGGAAAGGTATTTGGAGAGTTTGTAGGTAAGGCAATCTACGGTACTAACAATAGGTCTGAATGGGATATTAGGTTTGTGGATTTTAGGAAGACCATACCGTTTAGAAGATTTGGAGTTGCGAGGAATTAAGGTTTTTTGCACATCTAAGGGATTGGAGGATTATTTGATTACGCTTGTGATGGAACGTCCAATGCGGGATATGGGATCACGTAGAAGATGTTTGTAGGATTCGATTTGGAGTAAGGAATTGATTTTCTACTCATATTCTTGGCTGTCAAGGACAACAGTAGCGTTGCCCTTGTCAGCCCTGAGTATAACAATGTCGGGATTGGACTTGAGGTTTTTTAGAGCGGCCCATTCGGACATAGGAACATTAAATTGGGGAAGTTGGGAACATTGTAGGATTTTGGAAGTTTCATGGCGAATATGATCAGATATAACGTGTGGAATAATAAATTTCCATTTGCAGTTGGCGCTGAAATTCAAACGTCTGTCTCGCATGCCTTTGCAATTTGCTATCACTTGTGGATGTCAGAAATAAAACCTAATCTACAAAGAATAAAGATAACCTTCTATTGAATAATGGCAATCGTCATCAATTTTGTTTCCAGAACGAAAATACGCTTCTAACATGAATGGTTTTTGGATTACAGTGAAAACCATTGTGAATACAACAAATTGTCACAAATTAATATTGTTTAATTTGAGGAATGTCATTAATATTTTTTTTAAATGACCGCTAATGTCAGTTCGGATCAATCAAAGATGTGTCTTTTTTTTTCAAAGCCTACTGCAAATGGAAATTTATTCTTCCACACGTTATTAGCAGGGAGTCTGACTAGAGCAGCCTCGGCACTGGCAACAATTAATTCTCTCGGTGGGAATGTATTTTGGAGTCAATGCAAAGTTAGGTAGGTTAACGTCAACGGAGAAAGCCAAGAAGTATGGACAAATTTGAATTTATATTTATGTTTTTTTGCATAAAGTGATTTGTGAATTGTTCACATGAGGCCCAGCAGCTCCACAATCAGTTCCTGAATAATGAAAAGTAATCAGAAACTCCGAATGAAACAAAATAGGAAGTTTACGGTCTTTTTCAACAATGGGGAACAAAGCTCGTTTGAGTCAAAACGCATTCAAATCGTGAAAAATCATACATACTGATGAGTTGGCACGTGATTGGAAATAATTGTATCGTAAATTAGAAGATTTGTCGGAATGACGTCAGTGAGAAATTATTTTAATTTCTTAGAACCAAAAACAATTTTTGAATTGCTAGAAAAAGAAATACTAAAAAAGTCCAATACCTTAATAAAAAAATATGCTGCAATTATTTCAAACCAGTTGGCACTCCAGTACACTTAAGTAATTTCTTCATTCAAACAGGAATTAGTAGACATAATAGACATTGAATGTTTCATCTTCAATGTCTATTAAAGAAAAAAAGAAAGAAAAGAAACATTGAATGTTTCATCTGAAAGGTATGGTTGTTTGGAAAGAGTTTTCTGTAGTATACACTGCAATAATATTGTTTCTGACATTGCCGGTAATGCTAGCGTCGGAAGATCATTAAGTAAATTGAAAATAATTAAAATTAATTAAGGCAAGTTCATGTAATTAATTAAATTACACGAACTTGCCTTATTGGCTGTTGAGTATAAAGAAGCAGAAAAATTAATGTAAGAGAATTAATATGTAGATTTAAAAATAGACAAGCCAGGAAAAAGAATGTTTAAATGTAGCATAACCTCGATATATCGGCCCTGTGTGTAACAGATTATGGATAAAACGAATCAAACTTTCGGTTCATGCCACACGTAAAATTTAACACTGTGGTGATTTCCATGCTAATGAAAATTAACGAAAACTGCTGTTTCATTCTGATAAATTGGCGATATATGAAGCATTTATGTTCATTTATATTTTTCACATACTTTTATACTAGATATGTTAAAAATAATCAATTGAAAATAATACATCAATTGCAATTAATACAAATAAGTGTGTCGTAAATTTATCTTAAGTTGGTACTAATTTGCGCACGAACGTGGGTTTACTACTTTTGTAAACTTAGTTGCCGCTTAGTTCCTTTGTGATCGCTGTAAACAAATTACATAACTTCCTTGCATACTATTCGGTTCTTTTACTCTGAAAATTAGTTCTGGTAAGTAATTATACGCACCTTGGTTTAAAAATTAAACTGTGCTAACTGAATTTAGCGGTGTGTCGACTGATTAACCGTAAACTTAAACTATTTTCCTACTTCTTTTCTAGTTCTTTAAAATTCCGAAGCCTCCGTCTTTGCAAAGTAAAATGTTCGAAATGTTTTTTAAGTTATTTTGAGGCAAAAAAAGATAATGAAGGTCCACTTCTTATCGGGTGGAAAAGTCAGGGCAACATTAACAATGATGTCAATAAAAATAATTTACGAGTTCAAATAAGTAAGCGAACCGTAAACAGAACAAAGTGTACTGCGAAGAAAGAAAGTGGAATGCGTGGTCCAAACAAAAAAAGTAATCCGACAGAAACCAAAAACCGATGTTGACGGAAGTATAGTTGCAGATATTGAGAACGTTATTTATGAAATGTATAAAAAAGTACGTGTTAAACTGGTCACATTGGATTTGAAGAGAATTTGAAGTTGCGGAATATATATGACGGATCAATTAGTAATCTCTGTAAGATTTTGAGAAACATTGAATTTCGGTGGAAGAAAGATTGCTCAAGAATAGGTTTGATGATTTTTCGTTTTGTATAAAAACACAGCTCATTATCAATGGAAATGAAAATTTTTATTATTTAATGTTTGATAAATAGCAAATATTGATATAGACAAACAATATCATATACTATGTATGATTTATATTGGTATTCCATGACGATTTGACCAAATGATCTCGAAAAGGGTTAAAGATACGAAAATTGACTGATTAAAAACGTGCATTACTGGCACGTGGCACAATGGAAAACACGTCATCCATCATCTATCGGTTCGGAAAGATAATTATTATAATAATGATAGTCTACATAGAAACGTTGAAAACACAGATGTTTCTTACACCATGAACATCGCAAGAGAACAGGCTTGGTACAAATATTACATAATGTGACAGAATTTTCACCTGTGTGAAAACAAAACCTAACTAGATTTTCAAATTGGGGAGGCATTTCATTAAAATATCTGCTTCTATACCAAGAATATTTGAAAACATTGACAAATCTTGACGAAGAGAATTGATTTTGAGTTAATGGCTGTAATTCCTTGGTGTAATCCTTTGGTGTAAATCTGTGTCATAATTTATAATTAGAAGTAATAAAATTTTTCCATAATCTAAAACCAAAACCTAATCTAAAGACTGCTATCACTCCTGCTGTCTTTTCTGGTATTGCCATTTTGTCCTGCGATAGAGTACCATGAAGTTCAGCTGGACGGTGTCCACTCCAAGAATCAAATATTAACGTACTTTGGGATCCGGTATTCGGTAAATAAACATCCGTATTCGGTAAATAAACTTTAATTTAGTAGATTTATATAGATAACAAAACTTTATTCGGTGAATAAAGTTTTAAAGCTTTGAAATGGCTGAATGTTAGTTTAGCTGATATCGACGCAGAGATACAGATATTTACTGGTCGGAATAATGTTTCTTGCACTCGTGATCCAAATGTACCACTGGGTTCTTTTAACACTAGAAAAAGAACAGATAATAAATAAACAGATAATAAATTTGCAGAAATTATTGGAGTAATGGTGTCTACTGTTTTCACACCTAGAACTGTTAAAGTTCCTCCAGATTAAATCCGCTTTCATCTGCATTATAGACATTGTTTGTATCAAAAGTATTATTTATGTCGTGAATTATATTTCCTCTTCCAACAGAATGCTTGAATTTCTTAAGTACATATTCTGCAATAACCTTCAACTTATCTCGGTCACTGCCGCCTTTATTTACACTCTTTTTGGGAAGAGATCCTTTATTAACGCTCTGTTTAAGAAGAAAGACATGACAGATGGGTCTGCATAGTTGCTGAAGACATCTTACCCTTTTAAATCGATGATGTACACTTTCTACAGAACTCCTTTTTGTTTTTCCGCTATTCCAATATTCTACAGCTTTAACCTTGTAATCCATGTCTACAAGACTTCCGCCTTCGTCACAGGTCTTATCTCCATTTACAAAATTTATAGCTTCTTCGCCTCCTATTTCTGGTTCCACAAATTGTAATTCATCAGGTTCACCGAGTTCTGCAAATTCGAATCCACTTTCTTCTTCGAAGGTGAATCTACTTTCTTCTTGTGCTCTTAAGATAATATCTTTCAGAGCGCCATGTAATTCAATTTCTTTGGAAAGGTTCTTATTAACATTTGTATAACATTGACTTTGTTCACTTTTGCCATCTTAAAGGACGCTTATAATGCTTTATAGTAAAACGAACTTATACTCCGCAATAATAAAGTATATATTAATAGTATAGTAATAATACAGATATAGTAAACTTTACTCCAAATTATAACTCAAGAGTAAGGAAAAAGCGACTTATATACCTGCTTACATAATCGTAAAATGGGTACATCGATGTGGTTATTTGTTTGTGAGGTTATTATTTGTTATAAACAACAAGTTTGTATCGCAAAGATAAGCCATATTTTTCAAAAACAAGAGACTGACGAAGGCGAAGAAAAACAGGAAACTGTGCTAACAATTTCAGTGTTTGGAATTTTGTTTCCATGAATTGTACTGGATATGATTAAGTGTTAATAAAAAAATTAACTTGTTTTTCGTAAGGTAGTGGGCGGGATCACAATAACAGAACTAACGCCCGTGTTTATTCTTAGAAAACAGTGGATAACGCCTTCAACACACTATATAATATCTTTTCTTAAAAATTAGTTTCAACTCTTATTGTTAAATAAAGAAATAGGTTATTGCATCAACGTGATAGGTATTTAATGAATAATTTTCAGTACACAAAGGTAATTTTCAGTACAAATTCGCGGTGCATGGTGTTAAATTATCTTGAATTATGAGTTAGTGCTAAATCTATTTTTATCTATTGGGCGACGTCCAGAACTAAAAACTGATTGAAATCTGACAAAAGCTTATGTAAACAAGATTTAAGATAACAACATTTACAACTTTAGATTCAAATAATAAGCGAACTACGCAAATACATGAGCTCATCTGTTTCGTTTACAAGGGGATAAAAAAAGTTTACTTTAAATTTTAGTAAGATTTTAGGTTGTTAAACCTGCTTTATTTATAAATACTCTATTACGTTTTGAAATGTTTTATAGGGTGTGCACGTCATTGCTTTCAGTTCCATCTACTCGATAAACTTGTAAGAACTGTAGGTATAAGATGAATGGTAGATTGAATGTTATATTTATCACATGGCAGAAGTAATGCATTTTATTAATCAAAGGATCAAAAGCTGCTCGAAATCTTTCACTTATAGTAAAATGGATTGTAAATATTTTAAAAATGCAGATTATGCCTATCCTGGATGGGCATAATCTAAATCATCATCTAAAAAATCATGCTTTAAAACCGTTGGAAAAGGAACTGGCGTATCCTAGATTATCAGATTCCTTATGTATTTATTTGACCATTCAAAAGCCGGAAGCAAACTGAAAGACTAAAGTCTTTCAATTAAGTATTTCTACTAAATTTATGTTATAATGAAACAAGAGTGCTCTACAATAACTTTTTATTCTCTTATACGCGTTTCGATAGGATACCTTTCAGTTTCAAAGGGTAAATAACAATATATCATGTTGTTGTCATGATGTTATAAACAACTGTTATTGCTAAATAACTCATAAGTTTGACACAGCCGAGCGACCAACATGACGCGGGAATGGGAACGCATAGTAACAGGCGTAACTCGGTAACGGACGCGTCAATCCCGCGGAATTCGCGCTTGACGATCCCGCACGAAACTCGCGCAGGTCTGAGTAAAGCATTACTACAATCTGCAACTTCACGTAACACAATAAACAGACGAATTAGCAAAAGTCCTTTACCACACGTTCCAGAAATGGTCAAGTTACCTAAAAAACAAATGAAATAATACTTCGAAATCTATTATTTGTCAGTTCTGACAGTTATTCTGATCATTGTTGATAAACTTTGAATTGATGAAATAGATGGGGTGTTAATGTACGGTGTCGGATTTTAGGAATCCCGTTTATTTTTAATGGTAATTTAAATGGTCCAATGTATTTAAATTTTTTAAGAAATGAATTGCCAGCGCTTGAAAGATGTTTAGTCAGAAACAAGAATCTACGTCTATTTTGAATATACATTTATATAAGAAATTCGAGGCAGTGATGTTACAAATACCGACAATAGATATGGAAAGTCTTTCGAAACACGTATGAGGGAATAAAAACTTATTGTAGAACGTTAATTTTGTTTCATTATAACATTCCACGAAGTATGTCGAAAACAGATTAACTATTTCTGCCAATTTTGATTTCAGTTTTTTCTTTCTGTATACGATAGATACATCTAGATTATTATTCTCAGTTTAATGCGAATGTCAAGTTCCCTCTTAGTTCCGATATCTTTTATGTTTTTCATAAAATTTTTGCTACCATAATAAATTTAATAATAGAACTTTTATTCATGCTCAGTTGCATCCAGAAAATTTGTCTTTCTGCTACCTATGTTTTATTACTATCCACTTGCTTCGCGCAAGCTGGTACTGGTTTTGTACAACTTAACTTCCAACAATACATCTTCGCAGTAACCAAAAATGTGAATTGTAAACGTAATTTTTCAGTGGATGATGATGAAAGAATGTTGACTCGCCCTTAGTTTTATTAATATGTATTTTTGATGATACTTACTGGCAGCATCACATAACCAATGTGAAATTCCATAACACCTCCAGTAATGTATATACTTCTCGCTGTGAATATTTGGATAATGTGTCAGAGACAACAGCAGCACAAAGATGAGGTAGACAACATCCGCTATCGCTAGTGCTGTTAAATATATGGTGGTGGTACATCGCATCCTTCGCCTGTGAAAATTCAAACAATTAATGATCTGTAGGTGAAAAGAGTGTATTTGAATGAAACCTTGTCAACATTTTAGTAACAATGGAAAATCGTGCTTGTTTCAAAAAGCTGTGTGGTTAGTATAAAAAAGAATAATTTCCATTCCTTCATACAGAGTAATAAAAATGTGGTGCCTACTCCACTTTACAAAGTCAATATACACTTAGATTCAAGTTATAAAGCATCATCTTTGCATGCCGTAGATGATGAGAAGATGCATATTTCATAACTCAGAAATAAATGTTTGAGAAAAAATTGTTTGTGTTCAACAGTTCTGTAAAGTGTGGTACAAACATTTTTTTAGCGCCCCGTATAATTAAAGTTTCAGCGAAAAATAGAAATCCCACAGAAATAGAAGAAGCTGGTTGCGTTGAGATGCTCAGTGCGATAGTTGGTCTGTAGAATTTATTTTTGGGACTCTACCTATGGGCAAGATACCTTGTTAAGACCATCACAGTGACGATGTTACCACCCACTCCGATAAAGACCAGAATTGGCACCAAAACCCTCTGTATCCAAAATCTTGAAGATTCCACGAACCTTATGGACTGTTCGATGTCTGCTTCTGTTGCGTTCATTGTCATATTTCTGAAAAGAAAGCAGCGAATCAGGAAAACTCTTGAGGATTTTTCTTCTAATAAGTACCAACTATATGCTTATGACGGAATCTTAAAAATCTGAATTACTATTCAGATGTACATTTTCGTGCATGCTAAAAATAATAAAAGAGAACCTATATGATTTTTCCAGACAAACAAAAATCAAAAATTAATTAAAAAATCATTGGGATTCCCAAAAATTTTGGGCTTCAAAATCATTAAAATTTTTGGGAATCCCAATGATTTTTTAATTAATTTTTGATTTTTGTTTGTCTGGAAAAATCGTATAGGTTCTCTTTTATTATTTTTAGCA
>JAWQRJ010002011.1:0-14384 GCA_033557515.1 Diorygopyx duplodentatus | reverse complement strand
GGTTGCTTCATTGTTAAACAAGCACATATCACATATCTTTCATAAATTTATAAGAAGAAAAGCTTCCTCAATATTTAAACTCGGGTAAGAGAAAGTCGTGTGATGATTCCCACCCACTCAGTTTTTATTTTTATCACATCATTCATCACATGATGACAATTGAAAATTTTCTTTTCATATAATGAACCGATTGGTGATGAAGAAGATGAAGAAGACCAGTATATATTTCTATATTTGTATAATGGTGACGAATTGACGGACGATGAAGGATTGGGGAGCAGTGACGGTGAAGGTGAAATTTAAGAATAAATTTATTTTCTACATCCCTAATATATGTAAAAAATGTTTTGTGTCAATTGTTTTGTGAACTTAATAAATTTTCATAAAAAATGCATCGGGTAATGTTTTATACATGTTTTTAATTAAGTACCCAGATTGCCAGATATCTGCTATCTTCAGTACAGTAAAACTTATTATTTATTAACTTGATTTAGGCCATTTTTATTTATAATGTTACTAAAACAAGTTTCATAATTAAATATAACTAATTTAAGTCAGGTAATTTTTTAATTGTGAAACTGGAAAACTAGGAAAAGTCAGGGAATGAAATTTCAAAAATCTGTGGCCACCATGAAATTTTTTTCCCGTTTATACTCCAGGCTGTTCGTATATTATTTTTGTTACTTTTCGATGGACTATAAAACCTTTTACATTTTCTTGGAGGATTAAAAATATTTAAATGCGCATGAAACCGTATGTATTTTTAAATTTCTACTCCAAAATTCTCCGGCCTAAACATTAGCATAGCAGGTACACCTGGAAAACATCACGTGATCTTTCAATAGGTAATGGGAGTGTACAGCGCGACAGTCGCCTACGCGGCCGATAAATGCTCTCACTCACACTCATTTATGTCCGTAGCGCTTCTCACTCCAGCTCATGTAAGATTTAGTTTAACGTCTGCCAATGATTATACATTGACAAAAGTGTGCCTTTTCGCAAGTATGCTTAAATATATTTAATTAAAACGCTATTAAAATTTCAGCGTGAATCAAACACTTATTTTTCATTTTTTATAAATACAACTTTGGGGTGCTTTGGTTCTATGTTTACACTTCCAAAAGTGTCTACCTTGTTTATTTTTGTGTTCAAAATTAACTTAACTTTTATATAGTTTTAGTCTGCCCGCGAATCAAACACTTTTGTTGGCACATATTTTTTTTGCGCATTTGCTCTATGCGTAGTACCTCCTGTACAAAGAAAAGTCAGGCAAACATTCGATTTCCTATTTATCTATCCTAAACGTACCACGGTGCAAAATTGCTACGTGAATCAAACACTTAATGAAAATGGGGTCACGAGCTCTCCGACTAAATCAAACCTGGCGTGGTGGAACCGGAAAACCACGTGGGAAAACAAACAATCCGTACAACAACAAAAGAAAAAGCCCAAAATAACTCCTTTCCCACGGGACCAACAAAATGAATTTATCAACTTCAAAAATCAGCGGCCTTCGAAGATTTTCCATTTTCATTCATTCTAATTATAATTATACCTGTAAGATATTCAAACTACCAAAATATGAACATGTAAAAAATGAGAATATTTGAATATCGAACTTTTGTTTATAACTCGACTATAACTAATACTTGTACATATGCTGTTGGTACCATTTAACTACTGAAGGCGTCTGTAATCTATTATCTCCTAGGCTCCTAGGCTCTAATAAGTAAATCTTTTTCTGACGGTTCATAATGAAAATACACTTAATTAGCCAATGTAAAAATTGTATAATATAATCATATAAGGCTATTAATCATATCCATAATCGTGCAGGTAACAATGATTTTGGTGCTAGTGGCAAATAGATATGCGGAGGTGTTCGTATAAAGGTCAGAAGGAAAGGATATTGAAAGAAAGAGCCACATGCAGTCACGCATTTGTAACATTGGACGGCCGTAACTCATTTTTGTTTATGATTGCCTGTCACGCTATATCAATTAAAATTCATAGGGGGGCAATAAATTACGGAAGTCTCTTGAAAAGAAGAGAAGCGAAACGTAAAATATATGGCGGAAAGTTACACCAGAAATAAAACTCGCGGTAGCAGACATAAATTATTTTTAATGGAATGCATAACAACAATATACCAGAAACAATAATCATGAATGGAGCCACGGAATGATTTTCTACAATTTATATTGAATGGTACCCCTAAATGGCAATAGGTGAAAGTTTATTAGTAATTATTATATTGGTAATTACAAATAGTTTGATAAAATTAACGATGCCTTTATGTTCAAAGATACATACAAAATGATTAAAACTCAATGGCCTATTAGATGTTTATGAAAAAGTAATCGTCTAATGAAATTATTTTGGGAAGGCGCCCGCTTCAATGTAATTTCCCCATCCTTATAGACGCAACTTTCATGTTGTAATGAATTTGTAATGAACCGGTTCACGATACAGGCGTCCCCTTCATCACATTTTACAGCTCAAAAGTACAAACTTTCCAGTTATATTATAGTTTGTTATTTCACAATTAATGGACAACTGCAAGATCATCTCAACAAAAGGGTTGAAAGTTGGCTTCGAACATTGTTGTCTGCCCTCATGTTTTGCAAGGTATGACGTTTTCGACACAAAGGAAGATGATGGGGGTAAGTAGCGGCACGCTTGTTCTTTCAATTCATTCAAATTACAGATCGTCGGATGAAATTCGTCTGAATATTTTCCATTTTTCTCATACCACAGAAAATATGTCGTGTTTGCAATCTGCAAACTCAGATCCAGGTAAAGATAGATAAAACTGAAAACTTGCCTTCGTTGAAAAGTTTGGCGGATATGTCTTGGACCTCTGAAAAAATGTGCATTAAAAAGGAAAGTTGTCACATAACAAATAAAAAGCTTTAAAATCCGAGTTCAACGCACCCACGACCGTACGAAGCTTGGGTACGATTTGACCAAGTTATATATTTATTGTGAAGTCGCATCATGTTTTTATGGAGGGAACAGTGTCGAGTGAGGATATCAACGATTTTGTTGAAATCAACGATCTTCGACGTAATCTGAAGTTCTTGGTTCCCGGCTTAAGTAGTGAAATGTAATGGATAAGACCGTCAAAGTTAAACATTGTCTGAGCAAAGATAGGATGTTATTCCAGGAAATATTCAAAGCTGATGATGCTAACAAACAATAACAAAGTCCTCCTTTTCATATTTACAAACAGAATTTGAAAATTGGTGCATACTTTAAGGTTTTGACTATTCCATTCAGTATTCAACGTGCTATTTATGCGAATGATATAGTAGACCACCGAATCGTTACGAACGAAACGATTGGATGTCAACGGCGATGGGTTTTAATATCTATAGAGCGCTTTCCCTAGATTAAGGGCAGCGAAAATAAAAGGAGGTAAAATTTTCTATTTTTTATTGTCGTTTTGCAATAAATGCGTTGAACTTCCAGGTATATTCGTCGGGCTACAAATTAGGAAGCTAATGAGAAGTAATGATTTTGTGAACAAATTAAATGTTGTGGAGAGACGAGCCTGTAATTTTTCATGGCACTTCTTATGACATTTTTCTCTCGCAAGGGTGTATAGCCATATTTATTTATACCACTTGAGTCATTCCCAAAATTGATTATTGGTGGCTTTACATCTTCGGACGCAATTTTTGAAATTTCTTCGTTAGTCGTCTTAGTATATCAGGTGTATCAATGATACAGAGCCTCCCAGCTATTGGAGCCCGTTCCAACCCTAGACCTTGCTTCCAGAAAAAGTTTAAAAGCAGAAGCTGTTTGCTGATCAGTTTTCCCTGTGAAGTCAGTAAATTATAGGCATATTCCATCAAAATCGGTTCTTGTACTATACCTCTAAACTAATGTGGAAGTCATTTTCTAGCAAAAATTTCACCATTTCTTCCTTCATTAAAGCTGTATTTGATATTGTATTAAATAGCACAAAATAATAGATTACATTATCAAGTACAATGGCGCTACTTTAGGGTAAATTTAGCAAGAATTGTTCTTAAAACTATGTGAAATTTTCACAACAATATTACAGTAAAGGTTTTTGAGTTTGCTGTCATATACTTATAGCAATTGTGCGTGCATTATAAATTATTTAAAATTATAATTCTATTAATTTTATTACAAAACTATAATAAATTATTTAAAATTAAATTATTTATTGAATTTCATGAAAGTAAAATCATAAACGCACTACATCTTCGGAAGAACGAAAGGTGAAAATTTCAATATAAAAAGTAATATGCTACATAACGTTAATCTGTTAATCGGTGCATATTCATTTAGGACTGGAGTGCTTACGCCAGTTAATCCTCAGCGTGCAAATTTAACAAACAGCCACGCTAAATGACAGTAATACGACAGCAGTGACCATGACAAATTAGCTTTATTTATAGTTAACCCCTTGAGATTAAATACGACTTTTTAAAATACTGAAGCAGTATAGTGGTTTTAATAAGGTTGAAATTTATATTTTTTTAACAATGTATATCGAATTGCTACAGCACTGGGATGTAGTAAAATGCACAATATCACTAGAATGTACTACGATATATTATCATTTACCAAAGATCTCTGATAATCATACATACAATTATTACGTGAGCTTACATAATTTTTTGACAAATAAAGATCGTTTTTTCAAATATTTTTTTTACAAATTTGGCATAAATATCACTAGTGTTCTTTTGTATTATTGCTCCTTTTTCGATGTAAAAGGACCTAAGCTGTCCTTGATCTATGGGTAATGACCAGATTTCCTTTTGTATATATTTTTTCTAAATTTTGAAAGTACACAATTAAAGAGCATTGCTTGCATTTAATGAATAGGTACTATTTTCACCTCATTTTCAACATTAATAAATCATACCTTGGAAACAAGTTGACGTGGAATTAGTTCTGACACACAATTTTAAAAACTGTTAAAACAAGATGGACAATACTAATTATTCTAATATCGATAGCTACCTGATGCAACATTATTATTATTTAGCATTGTATAATGAAGCATTTCTGAATAGAATGTACCACAAAGAAAATACCACAATTGCGAATGTTCAGCATTATTCATCAAAGATTGAGAGAATTTGGATCGTTCAAACCAAGACTTTATGATGTAGGCCGTCAGCGAAATACTCGAACTGCTGAAGCAGAAATCCGTATTTTGTATTCGATGTTGGATAACCATTAAGAGTTTGGTAGATGAAATTTTAAAATAGCAAACTCTTCATCCCCATCATTACGAAAAAGTTCAAGGGTTTGAAGGTCGGCAAAATGGGCATTATTGATCTGATGGAAATCGTCACTCGGCGATAGAACTTGATTTCCAAAATAAGTTTTTTGTCAACATGTGAGCTGGTACTGTAGCAGACCATTTAATTCGGCCACATTTCTTTCCACAAAAACTTAGAGGTGAGATTTAATTTGATTTAAAAAAAAACCATTTACCCATTCTATTGGAACAAGAAACTTTGGCTGAGTGGTGGATATGTAGAGGTGGTTTTGTGAAGAGGGTTCTCCCAAATCGTCTGATATGAATCCAAAGTATTTTTTGGGCTGTGAAATCTCTTATATACAGGTCTCCGGTGCATAACGCTGAAGAGCTGAGACCAAGAATTGTTGATATCTGTCACGTAATTAAAAGAAGGAAGAAATATTCGCATTATTATTAATTTATGCATTGAAGTGGGAGGGTATCACTTTGAAACTTTGGTACGAAGATATTAAACTGTTATAACGAAAATAATGATCACATTATTTTATAAACATTATTAAATAGTTAAACGTAAAGTTGTTTATTTATTTTTATCTATAATGAGTTCTGTTCATAATAAAATAAGTTCCTATTCATTCAATGCAAGCAAATTTAAAAAAAATCAAACTACAACAAATAGAAAATCAACTGGTGTAAATCACACACGACTTTCTCTTACCCACTTTAAATTTTAGGGATATTTTTCATTTAATGAATTTATGAAAGATGTGTTATGCGACAATTGTTTAATAATCAAGGAACCCCACTAAAAATACATCGTTTTAAGTACTGTTCTTAAAATGTTAATAGGTAAATAATTGTAATATGATAATTATGCAATATCCTTTGTAAAATTTTAAAATCGATGCATGCTGACCCCTTTATTATAAGAAAGGGGTCAGTATGCTCCTTTTATGATACAGACGGTAACAATTACTAAATCATGTAACCAATTTGGAGGCGATCGGGGTGTTAATAGGTTAAAAGGAGTGATGTAATATTTTTTCTGTCACCAATTTCTTTGGTTTCCACGAGATGGTTCCTCTCTGAATGTAAATAAGTTTGTAACACTTTTTTGGTTACCTTTTTTCTTCTCAAAGTTACAGGGATTACAGCTACAGACATGGAGAATTCCCGCATTATGTTAATAATATGTAGGTATAGAGGTAAAACATCCATCCTATGTTATTTATACCACAAAATTCTAACGGCGAATTGCTGATTCAAGAAAAAAACACAAGGAACGTGAATTATTTTATAATGATTAAATTGTTCTGGATCTGCATGTGAGGGGTTCGAGGTTTCCCACTGAGACTGCACTGAGGCTCCATTGCGCACTATACTTTTTATATAAAAAAATATTGTAATTAACGACAACCAGAGGTGTTCGACTGAATTGGATTATGGATTATATACAAAATCATTTTTATTATATTTAGTTATTATCAATGTGAAATATAATAAATTTAAATTAAAATAAAATAAATTATACAACTAAATATAACTTTTAATTAATTCTTTATCAAGTTCTTAAAAATACGGTTTATATCATAGTCTTACCATCAAAATTATGCACCGCATACTTTCTCTTTATACCTTTAGGGTAAGAGAAAGTAAAAAAATAAACATAAAGATCCTAGTCATTATCCAAAGATCAAGGGCAGCTTAGGCCCTTTGAAATTGGGATATTTGCGTCAAGTTTGAGTAAGAATACAAAAGAACACAAGTGATCTGTGTGCCATATTTGAAGGCAATGGATACAGTACCAAAAAAGTTATTAGAAAAAAATAATTTGAAAATTTGATTTTGTGATCCTGTAATTTTTCTAGTAGAAGTGGATTTGCGCCGTGGGATTTTCGAGAAGAGATTCGTGATTATTAAAATCCACAAGGATTGCTTTTCTACGAATCTAATACATGCTCTTTGCGAATACTTTAACGCTCTGTTTTCGATAAGAATGCGTAACGATAGATGCCGGATTCGAACAATGCATAATGCGGCACAATAATAACCATTATTGCCGGAGCAAACCTCTTGGACTATAACAGCCAACAGCCTTGGTACTGTCGTTTGTAAGACGCAAGAATTGTGTACGCAAGACAATCACCCAAGGTCCGCCACGGTTCCGATTTTTTACCATTCCAGTCCGTTATAGTAACCCTCGTCTCGTAGCGGACTATTAGATAATAGTGAAACAACGTCCCATAAGCATGTTTAAGACTAGTTTGCATTACACTATTTTACACAGTTTCGGTCTGACGTCGGACATCCTACCTTATCTAGTTCACACAAGTCATAAGGAGCAGAAGAGAGGATTTGCATCTTCCTTTTTTAAATCGTCATAGCTTTATAACGGTTTGAAAAAGTTGATGTACTTCAATTTGATGGAATCATTTGCACCTGTAATGTATAAATCTCTTCAGTTATTTTAATAATGGGGATACTGAGAAGATATGTTGTGTAATGTCTGCCATCTGTTACGCTACTTTATCTGCCACATATTGTTGTTTAGCAGTTTTCAAAAGACAATAAGAAATTGCCGAAATTCTGGCTGTAAAATGATAATAAAAAAATAAACGCTGCATTTTATTTCACATTCCGCGATCATACAAATTCACAATGCGGCACCGCATTAAAAATGTTCTTTCACACGACTGGCAATTGCTTCGCAAAAGAAAGTTTTCATTGTTACGATAATTAGCACTTCATAACTATTGGTATGCCAAGAACGTATAAATGTCTATATATCATATGTCTTACTCGTAATTGGAAAACCTCAAAAGAAATAAGGCACCTGCATAACAATTATGAGTCTTGTGCGGATATTCAAGGAAATGTCGTAATACGGTAGCAATGTATAATTAGGAAATCGTACTTCCTAGACAATACTGCTTCTTTATTAGTGGTATTAAAATTACTTTATAAAAATAGTGTATTACAGATTCTCTTGCGTTCCACATATAACAGCGCAAATGTTCTTGTTTATATATTTATAATAACCCTACTTTATGTCTTCTAGTATTTGTGGTGTTTTTTGCATTTCTATATTGAAATTATTCTAGACTGCATTGATTGATAAGTTTTTAGTCTTTTGTACGATAGTATTAAGGGGACTTTATTTATAGGGATGTAAGTTCATCCCTATTATTGATGATTTTATAAATTTTAGAAAATCATCGCCTGTTGGTGATGATTTTATATCCTGACAATACTTAAAAGTATTAGTAATATCCTATTGCTATTTGTTTGCACTAATAGCATTGTTTACAGCATCATTTAACCTGCGGCTCACGATGCTATTTTATAACTCCTTCATCCAATTATCTTTCGACCTTCATGTATCACCTACAATGGTATGGTAGATAATCAAGAATTCATTAAAGATGTAAAATAAAATATTATACCATGAAACAATGAACAATTAATCAGCATAGTCCAAGTATCGATTAAATCCTAACGTAAAACGACGTAATTATGACATTTATTAATCGGAAGAAAGTGTTCATTATTATTGAGAATAAACACTATTGTTACCTTGGGTGAGTGCACATTTAGATTGTAACTCGGACGATATTATATAATAATGATATGATTTATCACTTCAATTCGAATCTATACAACTAGTATGAATGATTACATTTACTTCGTTGATAATTAATGGTAATATTATACAAAGTTTTTGACAAACATTCGTCTAACATTCTTAAATGCCGTAGTTGACATACGACGTTTGAGAATGTAGAGAGCTTTGAAACCGCACATGGTAGGTTTCGAATATTTTGTGCATGCAAAAAATGCTTTCAAAGGCAGCTCTAACGCAACAATTATACGGAAAATTACAAGCAACTACGAATGTTTGGCATAGAAATGTGAAACGTATTTTGCAAGCACACGTCAGAAATATCCCTCTTTGAAGACCGCACAATTTTAATGTAGGAGCATAACCGGAACTGGAAGCATTCCACCGTAGCTAGAAACACATTTACGTAAGTTTAGTTGAACAAATAACATGTTATCTATAAATTACTCCTATGAATTACTTTGTAAGGTTTTGTACACACACTTATAATACAGAAACATTATTATGGCTTACGTACGTTTCTATCTTAAACTTATGGTGTTTGGTCAATTCAAGGAATTCACGAATCTGATCGGTCAGTGTACTGAGCAAAGATGTGGTTATTCTGAATTCAATTAGAAATTGTACCTACAAATAAAAAATAGCTTTCAGACACTAAAGTGTAATTGAATAGATGGCTCCTGTCAGAATTGAAACCACAACAGCAAACAAAATTGAATCCTAAGTTACGATGTCCACTCTTTGCACCACTTCGAACCCAATATCTGAGCAGAAAAGTGGACAATCCGAGTGTGACCACGTTGTTAAACATTACAGACGAAAATCACTTGAATCTGTTGTATTACTTTGTACAAGGCACACTTTATTTGCGAGCCTTCATTTGTAACGAATAATATTTACGTTTCCTACCTGTACATATCTGGCTGTTTTATATTTTATTTATGAATCTTTGTGCTCCTTTGTAAAAAAGATTATTATTATTAATTTGACGCAGATCAAAGAACTCGACGGTATTTTTAAGTATAACACCTTTACTTCCACCGACAATGTCATGATCAAAAGCAGGAATATTGAACTCACCAAGGTTTAAAATAATCAGGCGATACTTCAGATTGTACATTGTTGTGCATATATTTGCCATGTCAGAAGACAACGTTTCCATTAAAAACTGTAACGCGCGAGATACCGATCGAAATTTTATGTATTGCAACATTACTTTCGATGTCAGATGACTGGTTAGCAGAACGGATCGTAAAGATCCAGCAGTCGAGTGTCACCCGTTAAAAAATCACATCAATATTTAAGCTTTCTCCAGATATCAATCGACACATTGCGCTGAATAAGACGGCGAAGAATGTTACCATAAAAATTAACGGTATATTTAACGTCTTGGAGAGAATATCTTTTACCTTTTACGATCTTCTACAATTTGCAATAATTAAATTGGTGACGGAAGAAAGTTGTGAATATGTATTTTGCAGGTCATATATTTTACGCACGAAAACGTGAATGTACAAAATTCTCTGTGCTAACACCTCAAGTCGTAACTCCTCTGTCCTAACACCTCAAGTCAACGTATGTAATGAGTTTGAACCTCATTTTTAATGAATCTAAAGCAAAAAAAGCGAGGTATTTCATAGGTATCAATTAAAGAGAATAAATTCTATTTCTGATGCAAGTAACACACCTCGCGTTTGGCTTGCGTTGTCATCTCGATGAAACGCCGTGTTGTCACGGTCGATTGGCTTTACTCGACTAAGAAAAACGGACTAGATTCCAACTTTCCAAATACCCACCTACCAATTATTCACGCGTCCGAGCCCAGCCATTAGATCATTCGATCGTAGTAAAACAAACGCCGCCATGGCTTGGCGATGACGTTTACTCAAACGCCTACGGTTATAATATTGTAATTCTAAAACAAATTTTTCGAGTTTCGTGACGAGGATAATTAGATCATGAAATGCGTTTCAAACGGTTCCGCGTTCAGCGTTGCCAGTAGATCACTACTTAGTGAGAAAACAGACAACGCTTGCGGACATTGTGGCTACTTTGTAGTGGATTTACGAAATAGTTATAATAACCGGCAATACCGATACAATTACACGGTATACACTAAAACAAATAGAACTAAGTTATATACGATCACAACCAGAGCTTCAATTCCTTACTAATAAGAATTGTCATTCGGTAGTATTACAATAATTCTAGCAATAGAAAAAAGTGCTTTTGCTGAATGTGAAAATATGTGAGTTATGTTAAAAGACATTTTGTTGTGTTATATTTTGTCTTGAAATGGCAAAAAATAACCTGAAAATAACCTCCCTTATATAGAACCATTCCCATTTGGATTTAAAATTATTAATTTTATATCTGCATTTACTGTAGTTGCACAAATTCGATGTCATAAACAAAACTAAAGGCGTTTAATTCATTATTCTAGTCAATGAACTTAGTCAACTGGAGAATAGATTCCTCAAGCAAGGGAACTGAAGAACCTTTACTTAAGCCGATATAAACTCACATTTTCAGATATTTTGATTGTTGCAGCAAGTTATAAAGTCACAGATAAGGTGATCCAATAGTATATTTTACGTATTTGGGGAGACACAAAAAAATGTTTTAATAATACTCAATATATAAAACTGATTTCCTAAATTTAAAATTGTTTAATTGTTTTTTATAAAACAATTTCTTAAATTTATTTATAACTGTAACAAATCCACGTCCGGTGTTTCCGGAAATTATGCCAGCTTTTTTATTTTGAATAGAATAATACATTATTTTTCCCCCATTTTATATTGAGTTTTCTCGACTATGGCATAGTAATACATACATATGCCCTTAAAAAAATATGTTGCACTAATGAAACATTATTTAGAAATACAATTTAATGCGAAATAATAATACAAGAAGCTGTAAGTTTCAAATTATATTGACTAAACAACAACAATAAAAAGGTGAAAAACGAAAAAATACACTAAAACAATAAATAACTAGTTTTAAATGTTATAAATATTCGAACTGTCGTCCGTTAGCATCAAGACATAAAACGATTCATTTTTTAGAGGAATTGAAGCATCTTCTATTTCTTGTCAAGAAATCTATGCGCATGCTTCCACAATCCTATCTCGAAGACATGAAAGATAATGTCCTCTTTTGTAGTTGGATGATTTTGATAGAACATATCCATCAATCGACCCCGCAAGAAAAAGTCGAACGGTGTGATGTCAGGCGAACTAGCAGGCCAAAGTTTTGGGCCTCCTTAGGCAATCCAATGCATTATTTAAATATTCTCGTAGTTCCCTGCTAAAATGCGCGAAACAACCGTATGGTGTCACATTTCGGAATTGGTAATTAAAGTAGTATTTTTTAAAAGTTGTAAAAGAAATGATCTCTAGAAATGATCTTATTTGCAAAGTCTTCTTCGGATAATACCTGATGAAGCGACATGTGAAAAGTTCGAAACTTGTATTTTTTTTAAATTCTATATATTTTCATTGTATGATTTACGCCTTTATTTTGCACTATTTTGCACTACGTGTGCCGACGTGCGGATTTACAAACATTGACGATAGTATGTCGATCTGTTCTTCTTGTCCATAATTCAATACCTTTTCGTTTGGTTGCTCAAGCTTCCAAGTGGTTTGCATTCGCTTAACGAATGGGAAAAAATGTGGATGGATGTTGCATGTTTGGAAATCGCCTCTTCAAAAACTATTGCCATGTCAAACACTTCTCGGTTAATGATGCTTTTAATTTTGCAAAATCCTCACACTAACATGTAATACAGGATAGGGCTGAGAAACAGTATCAGTTGTTCAGAACTGTCAATTCCGCCTACGGGATATTTCTAAACTTTAATTTTGTTTTATTCAGTATTTTTCTTATGTAACCGTATGAAACTTTTACATCGCTGAAAGAGAAAATAGATCCCTATGAAATAAGTTAAAAGTAATGCATGTTTTTTAATGCATTTGTTAATCTTATAACCCTATTTTATAGCTTTCGTTCCCAGGAGTATGTTTTATTAAAATATTTTTTGCTATCTTTTCAAAATTATATCATCGAATACAACATTAATTTTTATATGGACTTGTTAACTGTCGATATAAAAATTAATGGTGTATTCGATGTACCAATTTTATGAACAAAAATAATTAACTAATAAATACATTTCACAATATCCCTTTTAGTTTCTGAGTTATGGAGACAGTTATAGACCTGGCCAAATTTACTAAATTTAAAATTAATGTTAAATTCACAACTGCAGGACATCGTGAGTTTATTGCACCTGTAGAAAGTTTCCATTCAAGTCTTATTGAACATCTCAGAATTCTGAATTTAATGAGTAAAGATATCCCTATAACAATAACTAATAATAGCGCCTTATTGGGGTATAATTCTTGGGTAGATCTCAACAAAAACAGTTTGATGTTGTTTTTGGAAATGTAAGCTCTATACATACTATAAACATAAACTATGAAAAGAAGGCCATGGGCGAATATGTTCAACAACATCGTGACATTACAAAAGCCCTGTATGAAGGAATAAGTTATACCATTGTTATTAAGAAAGAAGATGAAATACAAAACTAAACGAAGTAAAAGAAAATCGAAAAATAAACGAAGCATGCAGGTTTACTTGTCCGTGAACCTAGCACAACCACAATAAAATGTCGAAGTGGCGCGCATGCCAAAATTAAGTGCTATTTTGGTGCTAATTTAGTGCTCTATTACAGATTTTAGTGCTCCTGTCGTTTAGCAGGAAATCGCGATTAAAGCTGGTTGTGCTAGGTTCACGTGAAACTAGCACAACCGAACTCAGAGGAACACACAAAATAAAAAGCCAGAACCACTAGAATTAAGTGCTATTTAGGTGCTTTCAAAATGTACAACTCTCGATTTTAGTACTACACCCCCGTCGTGTAAAATCCACCCTTAAACTGCCGAGCGGTTATTCTGAAATTTATGATGCAATTGAAACTATCTACCAATCCCCTCTTATAAGAGCTGGTGTGAAGTTAGCCTCTCTCATCCATAGATTTAAAAATTTGATACTGCGGAATTTGGTATAATAAATGCAACAAAATAACTTACACGTTATCAGTACAGGCGTAAGCTATCCTAGTCAACTGATTTTGAAGATCTACATCCCGTATGGGGTAACCAACACCCAAATGATTGGAATTAATTTTTATAAAGTTGGGCACCTTTTGTTGGATGTTTTCTTTCAGTTCACACCGTAAAGCACCCAAATTATCAATAAAAATTTCTCGAACGGGAAGTTGATTGAAAGAATATTTCCTATTCCTAAGAAAGTTTGTTTCAGTATTCGCTTTATAGTGTTCAAAAGTGTGGGAACCAACAATAAAAATCGCGAATATAGAAATAAATAATAAAAAAATCAATAAAAACCCCGCGGACACGGACCGGCAAACTACAAAGTGGAGAAGTTATTGAAAAAATAATTCTGTACTGTTTATGGTGTGTTATAAAATATTTTACTGCCGAATTG
>JAWQRJ010002010.1:0-14385 GCA_033557515.1 Diorygopyx duplodentatus | reverse complement strand
GTGCTCCTCCCCATAGGACAATGGCCGTTTCATCAGTATTCGATGATATGTTTGAAGATAGGTGGATCGCTAATAATGGTCCATACAAGTACCCACCTCGTTCGCCTGATTTAACACCTTTGGACTTCTATGTTTGGGGATACATTGAAAATAAGGTATCGGGTTAGCAGGAAATATGTTTCTCACGACAAAGAATTAAAAAAATGCTATAATATACAGGGTGCTCCGTTTAAGAAACTCATACCATGCAATATTTATTTGAAACTTTTTTACCTAAAATAATTAGAAATAGGAAAAGGGCTGATCACAGAGGACGTATAGATAAACACACACACCAATGTCCAAAAATGGTACCATTAGTATTAGAATATTATAATTCGTAGATATATCAAAACCTCACCATCAAAATTTAGGACCGAATGCATTACTTTCTCTTTATGAGACAAAGTAAAAATATGCAACGCTCTTATCTCAAAGAACTCTATAAACGTACTGAGTTTCATTAAAATCTGAATTTTCGGTTTGTCTGTGTTCCCTTGTGATGAACGTATTAAAATCACGTGTACTTATA
The DNA here is from genome assembly GCA_033557515.1 of Diorygopyx duplodentatus. Lineage (NCBI taxonomy): Eukaryota > Metazoa > Arthropoda > Insecta > Coleoptera > Scarabaeidae > Diorygopyx > Diorygopyx duplodentatus. The sequence continues at coordinate 13,814 of JAWQRJ010002010.1, read as the reverse complement.
TTACGAATTGCCCGAAATTGTTTTTGCGTAAAAATAGCTTCCAAGGCATTACTCAACTAGCGATGAAAATCAGTAACGCTATTGCGTAAATTTATAATGTTCGACTTACGAACGAATTGGTTCAATTAAAAATCATTAACATATTTCTGCGTTTCTTTTATAAATTGATGCATGTGTTTTCATGCTATCATGTTCTGTTATCATGCAATACCATTTTCCAATAAATTGGAAAATGATTTTGAAATTGTGAGCAAATAATAGAACGAAAATCTGAAATAATATTTTGAACATGCGGCGCGGTATAGAATCTCGCATAAAAAGTAACCGGGAAAGCAAAATATTAAAATTCAAACAAGAAATGAAGTATAAATGTATGCAACATCATTTAAACCAACTCAAGCAGTGACGACGAGTTTTGCAAAGCCTTGAGGATGTCTAAAAGATAATGTTCTATTTGGATAAAATAGTAGTGAATTCCAAATATTAGAAAAGCATTATGAAAATTATGCATTTCCTCCATTCTAAAATATGAAACAAACGTATATTTAATTTCTCATTATCTTCCTTGAAATTAGGCATGAATATTCAATGACATTTTAGTTAATCATAATGAATCTTTCTTGATGCCATCGAATTGTACTCGTTTCGCACCTATTTATAGCCCAAATAAAATAAAAACGATTTTGAAATAATCAAATAATGATACCTTCGATATAATTGATTTTTTCATATACCGATTTCAAAACTCTCATGATGCATCATTACCCTAAATTAAAAAAATTGTACCCTCACCGTTTTCGAGATATGCCTATTAATTTTTTATTTTTGAAAAAAATAAATTCCAGCCACGGACAAAACATTGTCGATAATTTTCTTAACTAAACGTTTTGTACTTCCGCCATTTGACAGCGACTCAATTATACACCTGGAAAATCACCCTTCCGTAGTTTGCACCCGTAGGGAAACCAACCTTCGTAGACGCAACTCTGCAGCGTTCCGGAACATAGAAAAAAACACAGCCAACCCCATTCGATAGAGTATTAAATGTCTTGTATGAAATACGCGCACGGTATTCTCTTACTTTGTTTAAGTGTTCACAATGTTTTTCTTGTAAAAAAGATGTAGGGAATTCGGTGTGGCTTTTATTTGATTTTTTTTCCCTAAATTGAATAAAAATAGAAGAAGTATAACAGAAGGAGGTACAAATATTGGTCTTAGAATCGCCTAATTCAGGTATATCAAAATCTAACCATTAACATTTTTGACCAAATGCAATACTTTCTCTTGTGCCTTTAGGTCAGAGAAAGTAAAAATAGGTATGGTACTATCTCTCACCTAAATAGTGCTCGAACCGGCGTCCGTCCAGTCACAATAAAGAGGAATGTAGAAACGTGTCTTCCAACGAGCGGTATTCGAAGTCCCGGATAGCTCAGTTGGTAAGAGCAGCCAACCGGTGATTGGAGGGACGCGGGTTCGGGCCAAGCTCCGGGACACTATTTTTCTTCAATCATTTCCTTATATATGTACATAATATATTTCTTCGCACTGTATAATTAAACGGAAAGGGAAATCCATTCAACGCATTTGATCGATTTTCAACAGTATTCCTTCATTGTTAAACAATACTCACATATCACACATATTTCATAAATGTATAAGAAAAGTCTGAAAAAAAGTAAAAGAAACTTGTGTGTTGATTTGCACCAAACATTTTCGAAGTTTAATTCTTCGCATATAATTCCTCACAAATCTTATATTTATAACAAAACGTAAATGACTGCTGTATAATGATTATTTTAACTACACCACTTTTCCTTCTCCATTACTCAAATAATCCAGAGTACAGGATGGTCTAAAAACCAGAGTAATGCTTTTGGTATTCTAGACTTCTCGACGCCGCACTTAGTATATATTTCCCTCCAAAACTCCAAGTCCTTCCAGTGAGAACCATCACGGAGTTTACGAAGTGTTAAATCCACGTCAATATCCAAGTAGTTGTAATCATTTAATTGGCATTTTGGAAACACGGGATTGTCATTACTTTCTCCACCAGGATTTCTGTATATAAAAAGTCAAGTACACTTCGAAAACAAATTTAGCTAATACCAACCTAGATTTTATGAAATTCGTCCAAACTCTCATCAAATTCGCATGGACCGTTCTGTCTGCGTCAGTTTCCAGCTTATCTTGAAAAATCGAAAATTGGTAATACAGATCGTCCCCATGTCCCGCATCTACAAAGAAAAAAAGAATTGTGAAAATTTCGTTAGAATATTATTTATAATACAGGTTGATCTAAATTAAGTGCACACCATTGCTAATGGTGTGCACTTAATGTTTGTTATGATTAACTTTTAGACTTTCAACAGCTCGTACTGCCTTCAGTATGGATCTACCATCTACCGGATTTATCTTCTACTTAACTGTAATTTTTTAAAGCGTCAAGATTATCATATTTTCGCTTATACATTTCATCCTTTAGATAACCCCATAAGAAAAAGTTAAATGGGGTTAGGTCTGGTAACCGTGAATGCCAGGGAATAGAGCCTTTTGTTCCTAACCAGTTCTCATTGAACAGTGCACTTAGAAAGAATGAGAAGTCCCTCGGTAATTATGAACAGGCGCCTCGTCCTGTTGAAAATACAAATTTTGCCTATTTATAAGGTCGAGTCCATGTAAGGAATTACTAAAAATTTCAGTCATAAACTCCACCAGTCGTATTCTGTATTCTCTTTGAACATCGCCTTAGTTAACTAAGAACGAAAAATTTTTACGCCTCATTTAATTGAAAGCGCCTCTAGTGAAATGATGTTTGGCAACATAGCCATTCGTAACGTTGTTACCACAGTAACTTATTATGTTACCACAGTTACCACAGTAACTTATTAGTTTATTACCTGCCGTTAATTTTTCTTCTGTAGAATTACTATTGTGATTCTGCAGAACGTAAGTGTTTATGTACATATAGGCAAGAAAATACTTTAAGAAATATAATTCTACCATTTTTTCCTGCAAGCAAGATGATTTATTTTTTCTGTACCGGGAAGAAATGGTGCTGTATCTATTTTTTTCATATCATCTACGTCAAGATGCACAAGTGAAAAGGCTTTTTCCTATGCAGAAGAGAAACGATCTTTCAGAAAAGATATTTATATCTCAGAGAGTGTTACTTTCCAGAGCCGTCTAAATATGTGGATAATAGATGGTAGATCCATACTGAAGGCGGTTCGAGCTGTTGAAAAGCGAGTGCAAAAGTGTATTGATTATCGATCAGCCTGTATTTAAAGTTGAAAATAACGTTACCTTTATACGAGAATGTATAATAGTACACGTCATTGCATTTCGAAAATGCTTTCATGTATTGCATCGTTGGGAGAACGAAGAATATGTCGCCTATATACTGCAAGAAAAAAAAACAAAAATGAAAACTTAATTTTAAGACAGCTGCTTAGAAATGATTCAGAGCAGAAAGAATCCCATGGAAGCTATAAAGTGACTACAAAAAGGCTAGAGAAATATTTTGAACAATTGGATAGAAAATGGGGATCCAAAATCAGTTTATTTGTAACCTTTCATTTTTTTGATCAACGTCTAACTTTCGGTTCATTATAAGCATTCTCTTTAGCCTTTACGAAAAACAATTTCCGACGTACCTTGCTCGTATCATTAGAGAGCTTAAGCTTATAATATTTCTTAACCTCATCCTTCAATTTTTCACATTGCTTCATTGTGGATATATCATGTGGCAACAAAGTAGTAGAGAAGAAGGAATACAGGGCATTTAATGCTCTGGCAATCATTCTAGTCCCTAGAATTGTTCATATAAATATTTATTACTTCAGGTGTTTGTTAGATATCGATATTGTGTTCGATAATAGTCCTGCCTTCATTGGCATTATGTCCCAGCAATATAGGGACAAAACTGTTGTTTGTGCAGTCGTCTAATACTTCAAAAGAGTTTTGAGTGAAAACTGCCATGTGACCAGGTTTTTCTTGGACAGGCACGAACAGAAGGCCGTCGAAAGGATCAATCGCTATCTGAAAGGGAGCGGTCACCAATTCTCAAACTAGGTTTAGTTAAAACATCCAATTATGACACAAAACTTTGTCTTGTTTTTAAAACTTACCTTCATCTTCTCTTTGACCCAGGACAAAAATTCGAAAACTATATTTCGACGGGTCGAGATAGCTCCTTGCCCTCCTAGTTGCTCCTCGATCTTGTTGAATATTTCGGTCAACCTCTTTGCGAGTTTAAGAATTTTTTTCGTTGGGATAGTACTATTTCTTGCTACAGCCCAACCAGCGAAACTGTTTCCACTCTGCATGATGGCTCTTTGGAAAAGTCCAACTGATAGTGGAGATTGCACCAAGTATGAAACGCAAGCCGCCCCTGCGCTCTCACCCATTATGGTAACTTTTTCTGGATCGCCTCCGAAGTGTTGGATGTGCTTGCGTACGAATCTTAAAGCAACGAGCTGGTCCTTAATGCCCATGTTTCCAGCTATGTCCCCTTCGTTGGAATAGAAACCTAAAATGAAAATTGAGGTCAAAAATATATATCATATCCGTAAATGAACATCAAAATAAAGAAATATTTACAACATACCCAAAAATCCTAACCTATACTTCAAGGAAACCGACACGATGTTATGGTCCACAAAATAATCCATGGCATAACTCTCGTGACTCGAGTCCCCTCGGAAGAAAAAGCCTCCATGAATCCACAGCACTACCCCACACGACAGTATCCACATAAACGTAAGTAAATGTTACTCGTTGCAATTGTTAATCCATAGATGTTCGCAAAAACTCTCAATCTTCCGTGGACATAAAAAAAGATGAACTAACTACATTAGCGTATCCTCCACAGATGATAAATCAGAAGTGGGAAAAGCTCAGCATTTGTGAGGAAATATTTATCGGTATTCGAGTCAATCAACAATTTCCACAATAAAATGAATGGAGAACAGCCCTGCCGTCATAGTGATTAATCCGATCTACCCGATGTACGAGCAGTTCATGTCATGCGTGACATCAACTAGATTAAGTGGTGTATATCGTGAACAGCAAGTGCCTCTATCACTGGACGAATGTCCGCAAACTCGATGGTGGTTTGCCCAATTCTCTTGTTTGCCAGAATGTCGTTAGCAACGGCATTCGACGGGGACTGTTGCGATCGGTGATTAAATGACATAAAACGGAACTGAAATTCATGACAGTACTTTCCGCGCGACTAAGCGATATGCAAATACAATTACTGCGACATTTGGAAGGTGCTTTTGTAAGTGTAGCATCGCAAAGGTCACACCACGAGCTGCATTGTCAATCGATACTATGAAATAGGGCAGATTTGATACCGTGTGACTGACGGTTTTGTTTTCAAGCAAGCTTCCATAAAATAATTGATAGAAATATTGCGATGCTTGACCTTGTGTATAAAATATTTACTACTCAAATGCAGTAGAATGGGTTAATAAGCTTATTCCTTCTGATGAAATTACTAGGTAGCCTTCATTAAAACTAAACAGTTCTTAACTCGAGCATCTAACTATATAAGAAAAATAATACCTAAGCTAAATGAAAAAAGCGTTTGGATATTTTGACGAAACTCTAATAATAATTTATTGAAATTTTAGAATAATCGAGAAAAAATTAATTGGACTGCTCCTAAAAATTTAAGAATTAAATACTCAGTTCGGATATTAAATACTTTCTATTGTATATGACTAACCCATGAACTTAAACCTTCCCTATCCTATATCTGTTTTAAGAGGCCAAGAAAACCATACATTACTACACCACATAATATTGTAAGTTTTGCACCTTTTTTCACTTCTTTCTATTATAAGTTAATAGTATTTTCTTCTATTTCAGAGCAAGCCTGAATAAATGCAAACTATTAATGGAACATCGAAATTTTGTAAGCATTTACTGATTTCTTATTTATTTATTAATTGAACATATGGATTGAACACCGTACAGTTTATACAAAACATATGTTTTCAAATGTCTGCCATACCACAGAAATTATTGTTGAGTGATGTCATAGTAAGCATAGGACGAGCAACAATTTGATAAGTTGTGTCAATCATGTTCTCAACATTTGCTTGTCAACTTGGAAAATGATTATAATAATAGAGTCCAGGATCTGCACTTGGGGAAATGTCAACAAGACAAAACTCTACCCTATAAAACTCTTCCTAAATGCTTCCTGTCCTTAACAAAACATCAGCAAGTACACATTGACAACAAGATGATCAAGCATCAGATTGTATGCTGTCGGTGAATATTTAAGCAACAGTTAATAACTGAACAGGCTGTGTAAGAATGTTGAGCGTTGTGAAAAAACAAACTTCAGCACACACAGCATAGATTTCTTAACAATTTCTATGGACTATAGACTATAAGACTTCTATAGAATGTTCACGAAGAAGAACATTCATACTAAGCACCTTCCGGCTTTTTATGAAGGTTCATGGAAAAGAGCGTCAGAGTAAACAACTACTTACTTTTGTCGATCCTGGTCTAGAGACTTTTATTATATTAACTTGATAAATATCGACTTATAATTTTTAGATTGTTACTATTTTTTAATATGCTATAATGCACCATCTGATGTAATCTTAATTGATCTGATACATTTGATGAATCTTTCACGTTTGCACATTTTAGAAGTAATACTCAGCAGTGAGAAATATCAAGACAAGTTAAACATCTATCAGACATAGAGTTACACTATTGTTTAAAAATCAACTTAAAATTATCAAGTTGAGATAAGATTTGTGAAAGCGATAATTTTAACTTTAATAACTTAATAATTTTTAATTTTACTATACGGTACGAGGATTCAAAGTGGTACCATAGCCAGGCGCATGCGCTCCCTCCCATAACGCTTAAGCCGAAACACCACCGAGACAGCTGCGGCGATCAGTCTGCTACGCGCGCCAGACTGTCAGTGCTAGCTAGTGCTCTTTTACTTAATATTTCTAAGATCTACGCGTATAACGGAGATGTTAGAAATATCTCCTTTCAAATGTTATGGGCATTAAATGTTGATTGCACAAAAGAAACAAATCTATTCTTATAAAAGGAAAATAAAAAAATATTCGAAAATAAAATAAATGTTTAAAACCCCATTTGAACATAAAAAAGAATACTAAATTAAAAAAAATACAATTGCGGCTCAAATAATTCCTTCCTAACATTAGAAAGCATTTCAGGTGTGACAAGGTTATCTGTTTCTATTATTTTAGCTCTCAGGGCAACCAGATTGTCTGCTCGCTCGTGACGCCAGCTTGTCGCGACATATCGACGCCGTGCTTATCGCGTCAGCCAATAGTTCGAGCAGGCGCGGTTTAGGAGACACTATACGACCTTCTCCTCCAATCCTAGAAGGAGAAGGTGGTGCGTGCTAGCCGGCATGATACGGGAATATTTCCTCGTACTGTATATATAATTTTCTTTTATAATAATTTAATAATTTTAATTTTTAGGATTTTTATTTTAACCTATTATTTTTTGCGCGTTCTAAATGGATAATTTTCAATGTCAAGGCTGGTGTATTATATTTATATACCAAGGCTGGTGTATAAAGATTATTGTCATTGCCTTTTTAATTACATGAATGTTAACGTGAAGTTAACATGAAGTGCTGCTAACTTATAACACTGTAATTTGCCCTCAACGTTACTCGTTTCGTAACCGCATTAACCCGCGATTACAGGTCTCCAGTTATTTTGGACAACTTCCTGTCACTAGCTACACTTGCGCTAGTTTCCAAATCTACCAAACAGTAATTAGTTCAAAGAAAGTAGGTCGTTGTGTAATATGTGAGATGATCATTAATGATTTTCTTATTACTACTACGTAGGCGAACTTATATGTGAAGATGATTAGTTCAAAAACAAGATGCGTTTAACTATATAAGTGCATCCTAGAGCAGCTGCAGTTGACCTAAATGGAGAAAATAACCTTTCACGATTGCACGAGTCATGTTTTATGGATAGTTTGAGAGGTCCACTTTACAAGTATAGTAATATATTAATCAAACGACTTAAAACTGCTTTTACTTGCTTTATTTTATAAGCTTACAAAGAGATTTATGCTTGAAGGTGCACTTTCAACATATTTTTTTATGATTGTATCATAACAGGTATATAAACAAAATTCATATTCTAGCTGCGATGAAATTGTTAATAATCGACATTCGAACGCTCCACTTTGTGAATCTATAGTAGTAAGACGTGCAGAAACTGCGTTCAAACAATACAAGTTCGCATGTAGGTGTGCTCGTACCTGAATAATTATGGCAAATTTTGGGTGATTTACTAAGACGTTGGGACCACCGTTCGGGTATGTTAGTAGTGGCGCATGGAAATTAATTTTCCGTACGTAATAATGCTTGAACAACTGAGCTCATTAATCTCAGACGCTGCTAAGTTTACACCTGTTATAGCATGTTTCCTTCTTATACTACACCGAGTTAATACAGGATTGTCGATAAACGATTACGCCAAACTTTGAAGAGCCGTTCTTTGGATCTCCAAGTAGTTCATATAAGTTACAATAATATTTTTGAAATTTTAGCAGTCTACTATATTATAAATTTTTGGTATCTGCATCAGATACGAGTTTCAGACAGACATGTCAGTAGCCTGCAATTATGCTTAGGTGGCATCCTAGATACCAAACACTTATAAAAGGATGCAAAAGCAATAGAGATAGATTAGGATACAGATTTTATTTCCTGGGTAGGATTACGTGATGGGTTAGGATTTACGTTTTGAAAACGGGTTATGGTTTTTTTGGATATTTTGGAGAGCATAGTTGTTTTACGTTAAGGTTTTGGTGAGGTGGTGAAGCTCATTTTTCAATGAGGAAGAATCGGAGATAAGGAGTGCTCGTTAGACCAGCGTGCTGATAACTGCTTTCTATGTATGATGGTGGGAAGTTCAGGTAGCGTCTGTGTGAGTGAGTCTATGTGAATGAGTCTGTGTGAGTGAGTTTTCGGTAAAGCTGGATACTAGGACATCGATGAAGGGTAAACGTCGTTCCGTTTCTATCTCCATAGTAAAGCGGATGTCTCGGTGTATAGGAAAGTAAGGAAGTAGTTTAAGGAGCCACCCCGCGTGGCCAAATGACGAAGGTGTCATCTACGCATCTGAACCAGCACTTAGTTCTTGGTTTTTGATGATAGGACAGAAAGACTTGCTGTTCGAACGCCTCCATAAAAACCGCCGTTTCTTCATCGACGCGGCGATCACCGGGAAGCCATGAAGTGTGAATAGCGGACGCGAAAGCCTACAACAAAGATTAACCAACCTCTGTTCGGGGAGGATATCCGGACGACATCCAGGTCATTTGGCGATCTTCGAAGTAAGTTCGCTAGACTTTTGTGTTCCCTAACCTTTCTATTAAGATGTCGTGGCCACAACGTTGTTCCCAATGTTATTCCCGAAAGTTAAACACCACATCCAATCGCGTTCTTCCCAACAAATTCTTCGGCTACCAGGTTTTGCCCCGGTTCGGGAACAAATCAGACAAACCCGGCACGACTTAAGTCTGCTTTCCTCAAAATCCTTCATGTTCACATAGACCTTGCAGGAACCCTTCCACAACCTGATTTCAACCTTTTAGATCGTAGAACTTTCCAACAACCACCTTAACTATCATATCCCATAAATGAATGCCTTCTTCCTAAACAGACTCCTACACCGGCTCTCTTACTAAATACCGTCATAAACCATACTTCCTACCCATTATCTCCTAACGAACAATCCATCCTATCCAAGGGTCCTAACTTCGCATTGGCTCCCAAACACATTCCCGCTGAGATAATTATTGCCAGTGTTGAGGCTGCTCTAGTCAGGCTCCCGGAAAGTATATCTGATCGTATTCGCCTTGAAACTTCCAAACTCCTACACCGTTCCCAACTTTTCATTTCCAATGTTCCTAAGTCAGAATTGATGGCTCTAAAAAACCTTAAGTCCAATACTGATATTATTATACTCAGGGCTGACAAGGACAATGCTACTGTTGTCCTTAACAGCCAAGAATATCAACAGAAAATCAATTCCTTACTCCAGGTCGAATCCTACAAACATCTCCCATATGATCCCACATCTTGCATTGAACGTTCCATCACAAGCGTAATCAAAGCATCCTCCCTTCTCTTAGATGTACAAAAAATTAATTCCACACAACTCCAAATTCCCTAAACTGTATGGTCATCAAACCTATCGTTTGCACCGTAGATTGCCTTCCAAATCGCGCTAACATTTTTATGAAAGCGCTCGATCAGCAAACCATTCTGTCCTATCATCAAAAACTCCTTAAACGACTTCCTTACTTTCCTAACCTCCCAACACCGAGACATCCCGTTTACCGAATGGTAAAATAAGTCAGACAGTTTACCGAAAACCCACAACTCCATTCCCTATATAAATCGTATCAGTTAGTTCTGATGATGCCTTCTGTAATAAGCGGCGAAACGTCAACGGAGAGTTTCTTCGCCGACGCGCCGATCACCGGAAACCCAAGAAGTATGAACATGGGCCGCGAAAGCCTATAACAACGTTTAAGAATTAATTACCCTTCACTTAGTAAACACAAGTGCACTACGGTATATTACATTACCAGAAATCAATAATGCGAAGTTTTTGATTGATACCGGGGCAGATATTTCATTAGTAAATGCCAAATTAATTAATCAACATTTCCAAAGTTTTTACTTTTATGAGCACTACACAGCATTACTAAACATAATTGTAAAATTAGAATTCCAAGTCTTAATACTGTCAATGGCCAATAATCGGATCCGACATTTGTATATAGCCCACCTGTTATGAAATTACGTCCAAGGACTAGGCGAATTGTTAAAATTTTTGTCACGAAACAACAAGGAGAGTATATTTTCAATAATCTTGAATTTCTAAAAATTTCCCAAAGTTCCCAAAGTAATGATTTCCGTAAATAACTTTGAAGCTACAGAAGAAATCACAAATTTTAATGATTACTCCATTTATTTACCCTTAGAACCAATGGAACTAGAAGATATCCCACAAGAAGACTGCTCCCCTGTCGTTATCGTTCGTTAAAATTAACTCCTGAGGAACTTCGTAAGATACAATATGATCCAATTCGACGGAAGCTGAGTGTAGACCACTTCAATAATGAAGAAAAATTAACGATTCAAAATTTAATATATCAATATCCACCTTTAGCTCCAATATCAAATATAGCATTAATTTAACTGATAATAATCCGGTGTACGAAAAATCCTGTAGACAATTCTATCAACAAAAGTTCGAAAGGTCACCGTGTGCTTCATCCATCTCTTTAGTACAAAAAAATAGATCATAGTGGCAAACAAAGGTGGCGTGGTTATTGATTATTATAGGCGAGTGAATGAAAAGACCATCAAAGATAAGTATCCCATTCCGAATATTACCGAAATACATGGATAAGTTGGGAGGAGCGAAATATTTTTTTTGATTTGGTCATCGGGTATCATCAAATACAGTTAACAGAAGATAAATCTAAAACAGTGTTTATCACCAACAATGGTTTATATGAATTCAGTCGTATGCCATTTGGATTGTGCAATCCACCCTTCACATTTCAAGTGTATGAACAATATCTTACGAGGACTAACAGGTGACATCTGCTAGGTTTATTTAGACGATATAATTATATTCTCTAGTTATTTGCAACATAAGAAACATCTGCAACAAGTATTCGAGCGACTATCACAATATGGATTCAAAATATCTTTGGACAAATGCGAATTCTTAAAGAAAACTCTACCTAGGACACATTATTATGGGAAATCGGATTAAACCACACACATCTAAAATTAATTGTATAAAAAGTTTTTATAAAAAACAATTTTGCAAAATTAACAAAACTATAGAGTTGATGAACGGTTAATTTCAATTTTTGTCATTCATATTATTAGTGAACTGTTGCTGGGTTAATGGGTTGTTTGCGTTTAGTACTTTGCGTGTTTGCGTTAAAGAAGAACGTTTGCGTTGAGTTTTAATAAAATTATAAAATGTGCACAAAATCATTTTGTAACTTCAGTATTGAATTATCAGTATATTGTCTATTTGTAATAAATATAATAAGTTCGATAATTATCCCTATTGTTAACTATGCTTAGCAGATATCAATGGCTCTCTGTACAAAAATCAAACCTCAGGATGCTTCCGTTAATTAATTGCAACTACAATCGAATATCTAATCAACCAAAGATCTACTAGTTAGTTAATTTAACGGCGCAACTGCTGTACAGCAAACGTGAAAGGGCATTATTAATGGCAATTACACCCAATCAATGAAACAATTACTAAAATGGCAAGTTGGCACTAAACCAGCTAACAACTTACATACAGGGGGATCAGTGAAAAATACTACAATGCATTATTTTGAAGATATGTGGTTATTCCTATTACGTACAATAAGAACACCGCCCATTGAAAGTAAGCATCGAAAAATGGATCAAAAAATCTGAATGTAGTTTAATATACATATATATACGTATTAATCTATATACCGCTATTTAGAAGCTACGCCATACATGTAAGCGGTGTGTCTAATGCATGGCCACTTCCTTCTTCGTATCGCTTTCTCGATTGGCTCTTATCCTGTTGTCAAACAACAGTTCTTCGTTTCTAATCCATTCTAGCCGATATATTCCCAATATTCTTCTCAGACACCTGTTCAGGAATACTTGTAACGTGCTTATGTTTTTTCCGTGTTATTTTCCATGCTTTCAAAACAGAACAAACATTTTCATTAGTGTAGACGGTAGCAGTAGTTATTACCTTCATAATTTCGCATTTTTCTCCATTTTCGAATTGATGTATTTCAGTTTCCAATATGAAGGTATTGAAAACTTACCTCTATCAAGACATCCACATCATGCACGGTGTGGCCGTTTCTAAACAATCCATTGCCATCATAACAATAGCTTGGATTATTCTCTGAATCTTCGTGTAAATCGTTAGCTAATTTCCGTTGCTTCCCAGGAGATCAAACTATTTCCGTTGATCCTTCTTATATATTGGTTTGACATGGCTGCAAACAAGGTTAATTTAAACGCTGTAATCTATCTGTTGAAAGTAATTAGGTTCTTAGCATAACGCATATATTCTATTTATCTCCATAATTATAAAAATTATAGCGTAATATTGGTACAATTTCAGAACCATTCGTTTGATTAAAAACATCGATGATCAGTGTTCATTTATAGCCTGTACACCCCAGTCTATCCTTTGATGTTGTGGGGTCTAAATTGTATATAAAAGGGACTCGCTAGAGAACTAATAACTCAAAGAGATATAATCAACTTTGATTGGAATAAGGGTCGCATCCCTTGAATCGCCAGGAAACATTTGTATTGCTTTTTACGAACAAGCAACATACGAGTGTGAAAATTGAAATTAAAACTGTGCCGTCGAACTTACATAATCGGTTAATTCGTTAGTGCTTAGGATTTGTTCAGTTATATAAATTGTATAAATAATTTTGTCCTACCAGAAAATTGGGGAGAATTTGTAAGCCCTTTTTGCAGTATATACAGGGTCGCTTTTATGTATGGAAACGGTCCATTATTTTCTAAACTAAGATAGCTGGAAAACAAGTTAAATATACAAAATATTTAGGGTTTTTTAAAATGTGTTGAAGTAAAAACAATATTTTGTACAGGATGTGCCAAAAAAGTATGGCAGCAAACAGTTACCTTTTTTTAAATAGAACACCCGGTATATTACTCGATATTTCAATTCCTCTCAAAATTTTATTAATAATTTGTA
>JAWQRJ010002009.1:0-14387 GCA_033557515.1 Diorygopyx duplodentatus | reverse complement strand
TAAATCTTCCAAATCCTAGTTTATACACCGGACAAACACTGCTTTTGCCGCAATTCTGCCACAATATTAATTGATGCTGGCGGTGACATAACTTCACTAAAAAGGCACGGTGGATGGAAATCCACAACAGTGGCCGAAAACTACATTGAAGAATGAATTCAAAATAAAGTCCACATAGGAAATCAAATTTTGAATTCGATTGAATACAGTCAAACCAACAATTCAATAAACATTATTGCGTACACATCAACAATGACATCCACCGATACTAGTACAAAACTGTCAGCAGCACCGCAATTGCACTTTAATAATTGTACCATTAAGTAATTTAATAATGTCAAAATCAATGATGGTTTAAATTTAAAAAAAACAACTTTGGGTCACATCTCGAAACTGGTGCACGGTAAAATATTTTTTTTATAATTTATCCTACAGAATGTTTTGATATCTACAATTTTTTCTCTCGACATTTTATGATATGATAATTTTTTTTTAAATTTTTTCAGAATATCTAGTAGGTCATGCATTTTTTTTTTTTTGGAAAAATTAAAGAAGGTCTGAACAGCAAATAAATAGAAGCGGAATTGGACGAACTATATTGACTCACGGAAATCCAAAATATACGCATTTTTTACGCCCCCTACCAACTTAACTCAGGATTTTGAAATTGTTTTAAGGTAGGGTAAACTGTACTTTTACTTTAATCGCCAGACTCATTTGTCATATTCAATACTTACAATTTAAAGCTTGCCTCAGCAAGCTTTGGTTATTGACCGCATGTGCCCACGATATCATCGTCAAGTTTCCCCTCACGTTGAAGAAAGAATTGACGTCTAAGTATGCCATTTCAACATGATTGCATAAGCCTAGAACGTAAAATAATAATTAAGGACGTTTTAAATTAGAAATATGTTAAAGTAAAATCAGTAGATTATGCTAATATTTGTTATTCATACAGCGTATATTTTATGGCTATTTGTGATATAACAAAATACCTATTTCTTTTACTGACTCATCCCGTTATGTTGACTAAGAGCAACATATCCTTCAAGTGATTAAAACAGTGGTTTATAAACCGCATTGTTTCCTGGTGAGCCACTCTGAATGCTGATTAAATATTATTTAGCATTAATTTATCAAAGACTAACTTCGATGCTATTTTCAACAGACTTTGCGTCTTATATTTGCTCGGTATGTTAACACTTCCTAAGGAATTTCGATTACTGATAATGTAGTAGCTTGTACTCGTTTTAACAATTTAAGTTTAGTGTATTTATGTATATTTTTCATACTTTAAATTTTAAATAGTTGAAATGCATATTTTAAATAACTTATTTAAACCAAAACAAAACAAATAAAAAAAAGAAAAAAAAACAAATGAAACCAAGAAACACTAAAAAAAATAATACCTTACCTAAAATAGAAATTAATAATACAGCTTTCATGTCCACTGTTGCGTTGAGATTCACTAGAGCCCACAAAAAAAAATAAGCAAACGAATGAGCGGACTTAATGAACGTGTTCAGTAAAGGACAAGACGATGCTTACTCTACCACTGTACTACGCTATCTAAGCAGTTTATAAAGCGATGATTACAACACAGCAAACTGTAGCTACGTGTGTGCAGGCATATTAAAGGTGATAATAATAGGTAGCATGCGTTTGCGACTTAGTGTATTCTGTGAAGAAAAAAAACCGACATGTTTGTGTGCCGGTGATAACATACTTTGCCTATTCGCAATACGCGCACCGTTATGGTATTTGTTTTATTTATAAACGCTATTATAAATACTTTAAATTACTTGTTGTTTGCACGTTTATCTGCTGATAAACAAGTGGCAAAAAGTATTTAAAACATTGCTTGGGAAATATTCATTTATGTCCTGTTTAACTAAATGAATGATGACGAACGATTTATAATATGTTGTTATTTATGTTGAAACAAAAGAAGGATTTTGTGTCCGAATGTACGCTATTAGTCATTCATTAAAATGAAGTACAACGGTATTATAATTTTTCCATAGGTAGATGTGAAATTATCTTTTTTATCAGGCAATTTTAGAATAATTAGATGATATATCCAATTTTAATAGATAGTGTATCCAATGTAAATTGAACATACTGTGTTTTAAAAATGATTTTAATGTAAATACATTTTTAAATCCTTTTTATTATAACTTCCACTACCCCGATTAAGTTTTATTAAAATGTTTTTGTTCTATCTTCTAAATATGTGACATATTTGTTTGGATCACATTATCTGTCACACCCTGTATACAGGTGAACTTTTTCGATGAATAATACAGCGATCTCGTAAACTGTTGCATTTAGAGAAAGGGTTAAATGGGGAAAGTTTTGCGGTTTTATAAGTTTAATCACAACAAAGTTTGCTTTGAAGAAAAAAATGAATACATTAATAGATAGTATTAAAAAATAGAAAGAGAAAAACCAAACTTTGTTTTCAAAATGATCATATCGAATTTTATATCACTGTAACGAAGAAAAAATATCTATTTTATCAGACTGCAGAAAACTGATTTCTATTTAAAAAAAAACTCAAGTTTTATATATTATATATACATATGTTATATTATATATACATATGTTTTTTTCATAACTCAAAAATATTAATTTAGATAGTTTAATACATAGAGGATAACTATACTATAATCTATTATAAATTGTAAATAAAATAAATTTAGAATTTATGAATTTTAATGTAATTAAGTTGGGGTCGACATTCATTAACAACCAATTTTAACGCTTCTTTTCCATAGGTTTCTACCTTTTCTCCTTCATTCATTTTTATTCTTCACATTCTTGCTTTTGCAATCCTTCTAGCGTTATGTAATTATGTTTATTTTTTGAATTCAATTCTTGATCATCCTCTTCATTCTCTACTTTTCTAGAAGTATATTGCTTCTTTTTCTTATGTCTATAAATCTTCATCTTCATTTTTATTTGCCTACTCGTCGCATTCTTCTTTGTACCAATCCTTACAGCTTTTGTGGAATTCAATTCGGTACTTGAATTCTTGACCATCCTCTTCCTGTTCTACTTTTCTAAGCCACGTCGCTTCTTTTCTTTAACTCTTGGTCTTCACTCGTCTTTGCTTATTCTTTTTGCAAACCTCTTTAGCATTTTTTTTATGTTAATTTTTATGTTACCATTTTGCGGTCTTGATTTCTGTATAGGAACCCTTAATCATGCACTTAATATTCTAGTGTTCTTCTTTGAAGTCATGTTAGTGGAAAATCCTACAACTACATATAAAAACAATTGAGAGAAAATTTGGTTCCATCAGCTTTAACATTGATGTTTTCTGAAACTACGCAAGGAAGAGAAAAATAGTAAAGGATATTTCGAAGGCATTAACCCTCCCAATGACATTCATCTTTTTCATTCACTCATTCATCTTTGTTATTCTTGGAATTCTTTTTTTTTATCAATTCTTATTGATATGAACATCAATTCCCTTGATGTTCTACATTTCTAAACGTGTTCCTTCTTTTCCTTATGTTATGGCCCTTTAGTTTTGTCTGTATTTTCTTATTCTTTTCTCCACCAATCCTTGTAGGGTATTTTCTGGTATTCAATTTTGTATTTGAATATCTTCTTCATGTTCCACTTTTAGAAGTTATGTTACTTCTTTTCCTTATGGCTATAAATCTTCATTTTTCTTTTTCTTTGTTTATTCCACGTATTCTTCTTTATACCAATCCTTGAAAGAAGTTTTTGTGAATTCTTTTCCTTAGGTTTATAACTGTTCGCCTTATTCTTCGCATTCTTCTTTTGTCAATTCTTGTAACATTTGTGGTGTTCACTTACGTATTTCAATTCTTGATCCACTTCTTCATGTTCCACTTTTCTAAACTATATTGCTTTTCCTTACACTTATAACGCATCATTTTAACTTTTCTTCATCTTTACTTATTCTTCGCATTCTCCTTTTATCAATCTTTGTAGCCTTGTGTGATGTTCAGTTATGTTCTTCTACCCTTGCTCGTCGTCTTCATGTTTCACTTTTCTATATTCCGTTACTGCTTTTCCTTATGTTTACAACTCTTTATTTTCATTTGTCTTTACTTATTCTTCGTATTGCTCTTTATGCCAATCTTCGTAACTTTTGTGGTGTTCAATTGCACTTCAAACCTTGATTATCTCTACTTATCTATTACCTATATTAATTGTGTTGTTATTCTTTGTGTTTACTTGTTCTAAGTTATGTATACCTCCATTCCTAAAGTTTATAATCCTTCACCTTCAGTCATCTTTGCTTATTCTTCACATTCTTCCTTTTGTGAATCCTTTTTTGAACGAATGTTATATTCCGTCTTTTCATTTTCTTAATTCGTTCTTTTTTCCTTATATTTATAATCCTTTATTTTCATTTTTCTTCGTTTTTATTTATTCTTCGTGTTCTTTTTTGCCAATGTTCGTGGTCTTGTGACATTAAATTTTTTACTGCTATGCAAATTATGATTATGATTTTTTTTTAAATCTCCAACTTTCTTGAAGTTTGTAACACATCATCATCATTCACCTTTAATTATTCTTTATATTTTTATTTCGTCAATCCTTATGTTTAATGTTCAAAAGGTTTAGAACTCATTTCCTTAGGTTTCGAACCGTTCACATTCATTCGCCTTTGCTTTTCATCACTCTTCTTTTGTCCAATCCACATTCTAGTTTAAAAAGGCAATTGTTATGTGAAATTTTATGGAATTTGTTATATTTCATAGTTGACTTTGTTATTTACTGAAATGTTAACTGTTTTTGTATCTATCTATTTACTTTGATCACAAAAACAATTCTAAAAAACACTTCAAGGATTAATTTCCATTTTAATAAGTCAGTTTTATTACGCGATGGGTTTAATTTATTTATTGCTAATGTTGTTATCTTGATGGGTTATCAGTTAATATTTTTAGCTAGATTAGGTTTGATACAAATACAGTAATGTGGAAGGTTACGAAAAAAATTGTGATTTAAGGTGGACGTTAACAATAAACTATTTAATTTCCATTATAATCAACTGGTGTAGCCCCCTTACACGACTTTCTCCCACTTAACTTCCCGATCTCTAAACGGTGCGACTTTGGGCAAATATATTTTAATAAAATCGATCAAAAATTCGACGGGAATTCAAGAAAACATTTATATACAGTTTCATTTAAAAAATACAACACATGTTATTTAACCAGATTTACTTAATTCGCTTCGAAATTTTCTTTTCCTTTGTTTTTTATCATTTCTACTAAAAATTGGGAGTTCAGCCGACCATTTAGGTATACAAAAACAAAATTTAAAACATTCTTGATTTGTTATTTATTTTTCTTCTTTTACAAGTGTATGTTCGACACAGCACGATGTTTATTTACATGGATAAGAAATAGGAAACAAAATATTTAGTACAATAATAGCAACTAGTGATGTCTTTCATTCTATAATTTACAAACATATGTACAAGTTCGTCGTTTAAGTATGACATATGGCGCAGTCATTCGATCTCTTATGGCAAGACGTAAATACAAAAACTTAAAACAAAAAAACTACAAGAAATATTACACACAAAAGACAATTCGTCACGTTATAAAACAAAATCCTTGATACAAGGCTTCGCTTAATAAACAAAACTACTCCTTACATCCTATATGTACACACGATGTATCGACTCGTTTTTTTTTTACTTATTATTTTACTTATATAATACATGGCATTCACATAATTAAAAAAATAATCTAATCGAAAATTAATGCTACACATACTCTTCGGAGGGTTTTGTAGCATTGGTCAGTCTTAAAGAATTCGATACTCTTCCGTTGACGCTATCCGGTAACTCGGCAATGTCTTTGAAAACGCCGGCCAGAGATTCGAAATTCGGCCCCCAATTCAGGAGGTAATCCCACCCCAACCCGGTGGCGGTGGCCGGCGAACCGTTCGGCCCGTTCGCCCTGTACATCGGTCCGCCCAGGTCGTCGTCTGAGGCCACCAGAGTGCTCATCGAACCCCTGTAAGAGGTGGAATCGAAACCGTCGTAAGAAGGCGGCGGAATATTGTTCTTGTTGCTCGAGTCACTTCGGCGACTCTCGGACTCGTTCGGTTTGTACTTCGTGTCGTCGCCGGCTAGACTAGCGTTGTCGTATTCGATTTCCGAGCACGTGAAACTGTCGTTTCCGCTCTCCTCGTCGTCTGTCGTCGACGGACTTCTTCGGGTGTCCGCGGCGGCCGGAGACGAGTGTCGCATGTGCGTCAGATGGTGGTTGGAGACCGGAGGTCTTGGAGCCTCGCTAGAACTCGAAACTGCGTCCAGGGTCGAGACTAAACTGGAGGTGCGAGGCCTTGAATTTAATCTGAAATTATACGACGAAAAGATGTCATCTTCTATGTTGAACAGAAGAATTGAAGACATCCTAAATAGCTATAAGGATTGGTAAAAAAAATTGCCAAGAATAAGCCGCGACAAATGAAGATGAAGAAAATGAACGAAAACAAACAAGAGAATTGAAAAAGTGGAACACGAAGAAGATGATAAAGCATTGAAGTTCATAAAGGCACTGAAGATGGACAGACAGATGGATACGGAATTGAAGAATAAGCAAAGGCGAATGAAAATGGATGGTGTAAACCTACGAGAAAGAAGAAACATGATGAAGATTATGATCAACAGTTAAAATGCAGAATTGAATACCACCAAAAGACGGAAAGGATTTATAAAAGGAAGATTGCGACGAATAAGCAGAGAAAAATGAAAATGAAGAGTTATAAATGTAACGAAAAGAAACAAGAGAATTCAAAAAGTGAAACACGAAGAAGATGATCAAGCATTGAAGTACATAAAGGCACTGAAGGGTTACAAACCTAAGGAAAAGAAGCAACTTCGTAAAGTAAAATTTGAGGATGATGGTCAAGGATCGAAGTACAGAATTGAGGAACAAGCAAAGGCGAATGAAGATGGATGGTGTAAACCTACGAAAAAGAAGAAATATGATAAAGATTATGATGAAGATTATAATCAACGGTTCAAATGCAGAATTGAATACCACCAAAAGACTGAAAGGATTTATAAAAAGAAGAATGCGACGAATAAGCAGAGAAAAATGAAAATGAAGTGTTATAAACGTAACGAAAAGAAACAAGAGAATTGAAAAAAGCGGAACACGAAGAAGATGATCAAGCATTGAAGTACATAAAGGCACTGAAGGGTTATATAAATACATAAGAGAAGCACATAATTGAACACCACAAATGTTGGAAGGGTTGACAAAAGAAGAATGTGAAGATTAAGAGAAGACAAATGAAGACGAAGAGTTCCTAAGGAGGAAAAGTCTAAGGAAAAGAAGCGACGTAACTTTTCTCACAATCAAGAATATGAGAGGAGAATTGAACACCACAAAAGCTACAAGAATTGGAATAAAGAAGAATACGAAGAAAATCAAAAACGAATGAACGTGAACGATTCGAAACCTAAGGAAATGAGTTCTAAACCTTAGAAAAATTGAACATAAGGATTGACGAAATAAGAATGCAAAGAATAATTAAAGGTGAACGACGATGATGTGTGAACAAACTTCAAGAAAGTTGGAGATTCAAAAAAATCATAATCATAATTTGCATAGCAGTAGAAAATTGAATGTCACAAAAGGCTACGAACATTGGCAAAAAAGAGCACGAAGAATAAATAAAAACGAAGAAAAATGAAAATAAAGAATTATAAATATAAGGAAAGAACAACACAATTTAAAAAAGTGGAACATGAAGAGGGTGG
Source organism: Diorygopyx duplodentatus (assembly GCA_033557515.1). NCBI lineage: Eukaryota > Metazoa > Arthropoda > Insecta > Coleoptera > Scarabaeidae > Diorygopyx > Diorygopyx duplodentatus. Next base: position 6,619 of record JAWQRJ010002009.1, on the reverse strand, counting down.
TCAAAGATTGAAGAACACGATTGAATGCCACAAAAAGCTATAAGGATTGGCAAAAACAAAGAGGGGAAGAATAAGTTAAGATGAATGAAAATTAAGAAAATGGAAAAACGGAATATAACTTTCGTTCAAAAAAGGGTTCAAAAAAGGATTCACAAAAGGAAGAATGTGAAGAATAAGCAAACACGATTGAAGATGAAAGAGTACAAACTTAAGGAAAAGAGGTAATGTAATTTAGAACAAGTGAACACAAAAATAATAATAGAATCGATAAACAAGGTTTGAAGTGCAGAATTGAACACCACACAAAGCTACAAAGATTGACAAAAAGAGAATACAAAAGAATGAGTAAAGACGAAGAAACGTTATAATAAGTATAAAGAAAATCAACATCGTTTACAAAAGTGAAACAGGAAAAAGATGATTAAGGATTGAAGTACACAATTAAATAAAAACAGGCTAAAAGGGTTTTTCAAAAATAAGAATGTGAAGAATAAGCAAAGACGAATGAAGACCCAGAGTTATAAAAATGTAAAGAAAAGAAGCGACGTAGCATAGAAAAGTAGAACAGGAAGAAAATGGTCAAGAATTCAATTTCACAAATGCTGTAAGGATTGGTACAAAGAAGAATGCGACGAATAGGCAAAGAAAAATTAAGGTGAAGATTTATGGATACAAGAAAAAGAAGCAATATACTTCTAGAAAAGTAGAGCATGAAGAGGATGATCAAGGACTGAATTAAAAAAATAAACATCATTACATAACGCTAGAAGGATTGCAAAAGCAAGATTGTGAAGAATAAAGATGAATAAAGAGAGAAAAGTCACAAACCTAAGGAAAAGAAGCAACATAATTTAGAAAAGTGGAATATAAATAGGATAATCAAGAATACGAGAGGATAATTGAATACCACAAAAACTGCAAGGATTGGAAAAAAGAAGAATGTGATGAAAAGCAACGGTGAATGAATGTGAACGGTTCGAAACCTAAGGAAATGATGAGTTCTAAACCTTTTGAACATTAAACATGAGGATTGACGAAATAAAAATATAAAGAATAATTAAAGGTGAATGATAATGATGTGTTACAAACTTAGAAAGTTGGAGATTTAAAAAAATCATAATCATAATTTGCATAGCAGAAGAAAATTGAATGTCAAAAAATGCTACGAACATTGGCAAAAAAGAACATGAAGAATAAATAAAAACGAAGAAAAATGAAAATAAAGGATTATAAATATAAGGAAAAAAGAACGAATTAAGAAAATAGAAAGACGGAAAATAACTTTCGTTCAAAAAGGGATTCACAAAACGAGGAGTGTGAAGAATAAGCAAAGACGACTGAAGGTGAAGGATTATAAACTTAAGGAAAAGAGGTAACATAACTTAAAACAAGTAAACACAAGAAATAATAGAATGAATATAGGTAATAGATAAGTAAAGATAATCAAGGTGTGACGTGCAGAATTGAACACCACAAAAGCTATGAAGATTGGCATAAAGAACAATACGAAGAATAAGCAAAGGCAAATGAAAATAAAGAGTTGTAAACATAAGGAAAAGAAGCAACATGGCATAGAAAAGTGAAACATGAAGAGGACGAGCAAGGGTAGAAGAACATAATTGAAGATCACACAAGGCTACAAAGATTGATAAAAGGAGAATGCGAAGAATAAGTAAAGATGAAGAAAAGTTAAAATGATGCGTTATAAGTGTAAGGAAAAGCAACATAATTTAGTAAAGTGGAACATGAAGAAGAGAATCGGAAGACGAAGGAAGGAATTGCAAGACGTAAGTGAACACCGAAAATGTTACGAGAATTGACAAAACAAGAATGCGAAGAATAAGGCAAACAGTTATAAACCTAAGGAAAAAAATTCACAAAAACTTCTTTCAAGGATTGGTATAAAGAAGAATATGTGGGATAGACAAAGAAAAATGAAAATGAAGATTTATAACCATAAGGAAAAGATAAAACATAACTTCTAAAAGTAGAACATGAAGAAGATATTCAAACACAAAATTGAATAACAGAAAAGGATTGATAGAGAGAAGAATAAGAAAATACAAACAAAACTAAAATGTCATCACATAAGGAAAAGAAGGAACATGTTTAGAAATGTAGAACATCAAAGGGATTTATGTTGGTATCAATAAGAATTCATAAGAAAAATAATTCGAAGAATAACAAAGATACATGAGGGTTGATGCCTTCGAAATATCCTTTACTGTTTTTCTCTTCCTTGCGTAGTTTCAGAAAACATCAATGTTAAAGCTGATGGAACCAAAATTTGTTCCAAATTTGTCTCAATTATTTTTATATGTAGTTGTAGGATTTTTCGCTGACTAAGGACAAGATGTAACATAACTTAATAAAGAAGAACACTAGAATATTAAGTGCATGATTAAGGATTTCAATACGGAAATGAAGACCGCAAAATGGTACAGGGATTGATAAAAGAAAGAACAAGAGTTATATGTCTAACAAAAAAAAGGTGGCTAAGAAAAAATTGAAGCATAGATTTGAATACCACAAAATGCTACAAGGATTTGGCAAGAAGAAGAACGTGAAGAATAAGCAAATACGAATGAAGGTGAAGGGTTATAAATTTAAAGAACAGAAATAGCATATCTTAGAACGTAGAACTCGAAGCGAGGTACAAAGAATTGGAATACATGATTGAGCATCGCAAAAGGCCGCGAAGATTGGCAAAAATAAGAATACGAAGAATATGGAAGTTTGAATGAAGCGGAACAGCTTTAAAGCTAAGGAAAAACGGAACATAATTTAGAAAAGTAGAACATGAAGAGTATGATCAAGGATTGAAGAATGTAATTGAACACCACAAAAAACTGAAAGGATTGACGAAATAAGAATACAAACAACAAGTAAAGGTAAATGATGATGAAGCTCTATACCAACTTCATGAAAAGTTATAAACATAAAAGATAGCTCTCATTCATAAAAACAAGGTCAGAAGTTGTATTGAAGTAGAGAATTGAATGCCATAAAAGTATTAGCAAATCTAAGAATAAGTAAAACCGAAGAAAAATTAAAATAAAGGGTTATAAATACAAGAAAAAGAGCAACACAATTTAGAAAAGTTGAACATGAAGGGGGCAATCAGAGATTGAAGATCATAAAGAAAATGATATCACCACAAAAGGTTAACAAAAATTTACAAAAACAATACGATGAGCAAGATCGTAGGATGAACGTGAATAGATATGAACTTAAGGAAAAAAGGCACTTTAGAAAAGTAGAATATGAAGAAAATGGTCAAGAATTCGAAAAAGATACATAAGGATGAAGAGTTAAAAAGCAAAGCAGTACTTATTGACTGTTTCTGGAAATTCGAAATTGATATCATTCGATGGATCTCGTCGATTAACTCTGTTGATATTAAATTCGTGGATCTGAATTACGGATGTATGCAGATCGAAAGAAGCAAAGATAACCTCCATACCTTTCTATTTCTTCCGCTGTTAACCCAGCTGATGTCACCGGAGGTGGAGGTCCGGTCACTTTCCTCCCATTCGAGCTCTGCCCACTCAGCTGGGACATCACTGGACTGTTCAGGCTCCTCTCACTATTGCTGTGCAGGACGTCCTTCCCCACTCCCCCAGAACTCGAGGTGGTGGCCAGAAGCGCGCTTTGCAAAGGTTTTCCGCTTATGTCGTGCAGAGTTAGTATCCTCGGTTGTTGGGCGCTTAATTCGCTGCTGGGACTCAGCCTGGCCAGGGGAGTGCTTTGATGGGGTGGTCTGGACGCCGGGTGACTGGTCACAGGTGGAGCACGTGGTGGGAATCTATCAAAGAACATCAGAAAAAGTTTCAACGCATTGCTGGATTGGGAAAATATTATAATCTTACCCAGTTGGATGATGTGGCGAGTGCCTGTGTTGGCCTTGAGCTTGGGAGTTGGCGTGTTTGTGATGATAGCCGCTGACGGGTGCTTTGAATTTTCTGACACCGGCGGCAGCCTCTCGATACCCCTGATAATGGTACACGATGTCAATGTCTGAAGGAGCAATCGAACTTGCGTTTTCCAAGTCGTAGTGTTCCGGCAGCATTTCGGAATTTAAATCGGCGGCGACGTGATCGTGACCGTGATTGTTCGTCGGTGGTAGCGGGGGGTTTTTAGTTATCACCTCCCTTTCGATAATGTCGGGTCTTTGGGGTCTCGGTATCTCGCTCTGAAGGATTTCCCTCTCCTTGAACTTCTTGCTCACCAGAGAGTTGATCATGTCCGCGTTTTCGCTGTGGTGGTACATTGAATTTTCGTTTCCGTGCACGCTCCTGTTGAGGACCGAGTCTGACACGACGGAATTTACCAGCCCGGAAGATATCATTGATGCGTTTCCATTCTGTTTCAAACCCCCGTGGGTTTCTTTTCCTTGCTTTCTCAGTCTGAACACCACGAACGATACCAGAATGGCGACGAGGAGGACAACGAAGAATACTATAACGAGTGTTATCCCAATACTAAGTGGGTCTGTGCTGGCCACAGCCCCTAAACCGACTAAGACGCATCCTTTGGTGATCCTTCCGTGGTTGACTACCGTTTTGAAGATGCTTCCCAAGCCTGCGAACGGTTGGATTTCGTTATTTACAGTGAAGTTAGCGAGGCATCCTTCGAGGAATAGTGGTTTTCGACCTTCTGGAAAGTAAAGGTCTCCTCTTACTCCACCCAGAGAAAGGTAACTTAGATAGGGATCCAAGAAATCGTGGACGCCAACAGAATCTAGCTCATCCCCCAGTTGAGCACCATCCAAATGAATCTTTATGATTCTCTGATACGAATACAGCGTTAGATTGTGCCATCTTCCATCAGTAACTGTGTCATGTATTGCGGTCATATTGACGACAGGTGAAGACTTGCTGGTGTAAGTAATTTGTCCATTTCTCAACTCTATTGATGTGTAATGTTTATTGCTGCTCGCGTAAAATAGCACAGCGTCAGTTTTTACTGTCCTAAATAAGAAGCTAATACTATTAGGACCTTCAGTTGTTTTCTCTGTAACTTTAGGCGTCCAAGCAGTAGCGCCACCTCTGTAAAAATACTCTAAAAGCTGCATTGTCTTGTGCTTTTTCGATATTTCAAATTCGACGTATCCATCTCCGTGAATCCCAATCGCTTCTAAAGCTTCATTGCAATTCGGGGCATACAATCCGTTTCCGCAATAACAACTGAACGTGTCCCAACGATCTATGCAACCTTCCGAATTATGGCACCTATTGTGGTCTTTGTTTAAACAATTCTCTTTGCGCGTACAAGTGTTCTCTACACCTTGCGAATCTATGGGATTACTGAAGTTTAAACTTCGCCCATTTATGGAGACGCTATGGACGCAACCGACGAGATCATCAGAACGGACTTGCCCCGGTCTTTCCAGTATCGGATCGGCACTGTTGACGCCCCCAATATACAACGGGTGGTTGTTGAAATTCAACGTTCCGGCCGGTCCCATGTCGTCGGCGTAGCAGGTGACGTCACCGGGTCGACACTCGTCGCAAACGTCCCCGTGGTCGGTACAATCGGCAACGCTCAAAGAAATCACCCTGCCGTTTCTGGTGGCGGTGATCTTGTGCCACTTGCCGTCGGCCAGGTGTCCTCCGACGGTGACCGACGTCACGGCGGTCCTCGCGCCGCCGAACGAGAAGACGGCCTTGCCCCGAACTATTTCTACCGCCACGAAATCGCTTCTGCCGCCCGTTTGAGAGCCGAAGTTGTACGCAAGGAGGGCGTTCGATTTGGTGGTGGCGAAAACGAAGGTGATGTCATTGGTTGCGGCGTCCAGCGATGGGAACGTTATGAAGGACAGCTCGCGGAAGCCGTAGGTTGACTTTTCGCAATGTCTTCCGTAGCGTCCTTCGATGCAACTGCATCTGTATAGGAAGAAATTGATAATCTTTTTTCGATCAATCTACGGCTATTAAAAAATCTTCTGTTTCAGAAAAGAGGAAACTTTCTTCTTAAACTTAGTTCTTTTATGTGGGAGGTACATAAAAGAAGAATGGATTGATTTTGATACACACAAAACTCCTAGCCATAAAATTTCTACATTGTTTCTCCATAAAGTATGGAGAAACAATATATAAAGTTTATGGCCGGGAAATTTTATTCTTCTTGTTACTACCAATAAAATTTGGTAAACATTTAGTATAACAAGCGGTTATTTGTACGGAATAATGAGTGGTGTATAGAGTGTGTAAGACGTGTTTCTGAAGCTCCGTGGTGCAACCCTAAAAAAGGGAGATAACGAGTAAAGGACACAGCGGAAACGAGAGAAGGGGACTAAGAGAACGATAAGGAGAACGCTAGAGAGGTAAAAGGGACGTAGTAGACAATAGAAAACAAGGTAATAGAAAAGTTAGGTTAGAAAAGAGTAGTTGAACTGCGGAACAGGATAAGGGGCACACCTCCGAGAGGATGACTCGGGCGGGCCCCTGTCCGCTCGGACCGCAGGTACGCGAAATAGAACGAGGAACAAACGCGACACGGATTAAGAATAAAGAAAAATAGGCAAAGACAGATAAACAACACACAGCGCCATCTACGAGGCAAAACCCCAAGCAGTAACATTATGTCGCTAACTGGAACCGAGGAGAAAAGAGGGCGG